>VCNE01006361.1:0-13595 GCA_009869805.1 Oncopodura yosiiana
GTACTAATTCGTTGGAATATTGTTTATATTATTGAAAATAAAATTATTTTTGTAAATACATTCATACTTTTGCTGCGTCGATTTTGGGGCATGCTGCGAACATTAATTAATTGTGCGAAAATGAGGCAAGTTATAATAAAATGCATTATCAATACTGAAACTAGATTAAATTTGCTACAATATGCTAATTTTTCATAAGTTAATTGTTTCATTTAAAAAAGATACAGTCATTGGTAAAAGTCATTTTCCTTCACATTCATACTTTTGCTGTACACTGTATATTCAAATTCTTATTTCTAAACTTAAACATAGAATTTAATTCATTGACATTAGATAACCTATACCTAATTACGTTTTTAGCTAATGTAAGGTTACTTCTCTCATGTATTGTTAAAAGTCTCCATTTTTTCAGTAACTCATAAATATTAACTTGATTTAGTCTCTTGTTAGTGTTAGCCAACATGTATTCAGCTTGACGCTTCATAGATTTTCTACATCCATCTCTTTGTTCTTCAGTGAAACTTTGCTGTACACAAATCATACACCATCTTTGTGGTACCGAAGTTGATGTCGATGGCAATTCACGTAATTCACTGCATCTTTCATCAGAGGATGTAGTACATTGAACTTAGTTAAATGATCTTGATAGCTGAAGATAAAACGATAAGGACCATCGGGTTGGCTCTGCATGTCAATAAGGTCAATCTATTTGTTTAGTAATAAATTTACATTTTATTTTATTTGTACAAAGTGTAAAATTTTACTTAGTCTCATGTCTCACCTGTCCACGAGAGTTTAAGTGAGACGACAATATTGGCTTCACAACAATTGATTTCTTCGGCCTGGCTCGTTTCAATTGACACTCTTCACATAGATGTAAGAATGTGTTTATGTGACTAACTGTTATGTTATGAAAATTGGCTCTTAACTTTTTATTTACAACGTCTCGACCTCCATGACCAGTAGAGATGTGAGCAGATTGAATGATATCATACATTTCTATATCACAGACGACTCTTTTTGTTGTATCAAATTTCATAAGACACTTCACATCATCATATGTGGCTAGTTGATACGATTTAACCAAGTTGAAGTCACTCAAAGTCTTCTTCTCACCATTACTAATACTAACAAGACGTTGTACAATTCGATCGTAATCTGTTTTTAAGAGTAGTCGTGAATTACTTGCACTTTTGCCATCAATCTCCTTAATTATTTCTAAAAATCGATTCTTGGTATCCATTGTGAAGTTCAATGTTATAGTGTACGAGTCTACGTCTTAACGGTGGCACTTAAGAAAGCAAACTGAAGCTTCTTTTAGCTTTTCAGTTAGTATGAACAGTTTGTATGCATATAAACTAGTTTGCATGCAAAAAAACTAGTAAATATGCATACAAACCAGGAACTATGCATATATCCTGGATAAATTTAGTTATTATGTAAACATACTAGTTATTATGCATATGAACTGGCTGTAGAAACAAACGCTAACATATATACAAAAACAAACTTTATAGTGCGTGTCTGAACAAGCGTAATTAATTAAATCTTTTTTATAATTACAGAGAGAAGACTTTTAGAAGAAGTTTTAGACGAAGCTGAAGAAGAAGAGAATGCAAGGAATCATTGGAAAAATAAAAAATCAGTCAATAACGACAATTGGGAAGAGAATCAATGGCCAATATTAGATAAAGAACAATTTATTGATACACCAGAATATTTACAAGATATAGTAAGTTTAAATATCTTTTAGAATTCATGTACAAAAATATTGCTCCCTACTGTGTCGCATTTTGTTTACGTCTGAGTGACTTCCTTTTGGCATTTCTCTTTATTATAAAGTTTTGAATAGAGATGTCAAAGGTGTTTCAAAGCAACATACTGTTTCATATATTGAAAATTTGATCAAGATATGTGTTGAGCTTTTGGTAAACTCTTTGAAATGACGCTTTCTTCCTTTTGTAGTTGAGTATTGAGTGTAAACATTTTATTATGCATGAGAGGGTAGCTAGACTGACAACTCTTTTTTATTGACAACCATCTATTTCTATTTTTCAACTTTATACATTTGCTCCTGTTTAAAGGCATGTAAAGGAAAATTTTCTTTTAACAATTTTCACGAGACCACCTTTTTCCTAGTACTACATACAATATTGGTGGTCTAATAATAGGAAATCCGTGTAAAGCCTTGAAAAAGTCAAAAGATCATCCATCATCAATATGAAGATAAGGCGTGACAGTTCATGACTTAGAGGCTACACACGTAACAAGCTAACATGCACATAAAAGTATTAAAAAAACTATTGTGACATAACATATTATGAAGCTATACCAACTCCTACATACAAAATACAAATTTCTTAGCAGTTATACATTTTCTTCAATAAAGAAATGTAATATGTACTAGCCTTACTCATGTCATGATAAATTTGTTATAACTGTCAGAATCGTCAAGTCATTCTTTAGATAGTCGTTCGTTCTTTACTAGACTTGCTACGTAGATAAATGCTTTCTCCAGTGAAAGCTACAATAGCTCTCCTTCGAGTTACTCAATGTGAATTAACTACATCAACTGCTTTCACAACTTTCACCAAAGTTGCAAAGATGGCGCAGAATAAAAGCAAATTTACAAACGCATAAAACTAATTCAATACTTTTTCTATGTACAGCAACTACCAGAACGGCATCCAACAATTGACATTACTGAAAATCAATTTCATGCTCGACATCCTTATGAACATTTAGACTTTTATCGAGAGAAAGATGATGAGGATGACAATGCTGAACCACCACAAGAAGATAACGAAGAACTTGATGGCAGTCTTCTTTTAGATGCATTACGCTATTTACCTTTAATAAAACAAGATGATGATGATAACGACGAGCAAAGAAATGAAGATATGTTAAGGGAGGTAGATTTAGACTCACTTATTCCAAATAAATATTTCCCTTTAGGGGACAATGAAGAAAACGATGATGGAAGATCTTTTAGTGAAGCTGGCCTAGTTTTTCTTCCCAGTAGAACTAATTATCCTAAAAGATTCCTTGTAGATGATGGTGATGAAATGGAGAATGAAGGAGGAGGTGGAGAAGATGATGTGAGAACAGGGAGTCAAAGAAGAACTTATCGTACAAGAGATGTAAATGAAGAAGACGCTGATGTTGCTGGTGAAGAAGAGTCTTGGCCATTTGACGCTCCTTTTGAATTAGCTTATAAACCTGGTGGTGCTAAAGTTGCTTTTGAGAGACAAGAGAGACTCGATGTTAAAAAACCTGGACCTTGGTTTAGAACTGTGAACGACTTTGCTTTTGATAAGGTATCATTTATTTTATAATCTTATATTTACTTTCCTATGCTAGAGTAAGTAAACTTTGGCAAAGGATTTTAGAATATTTACTAGTGGCACGATCATCTTCTTCCAACAAATGAGATTTAAAATACTCTGGAAATCGAACCTTGGACTTCTAAAGAGCATGTTCTACCCACTAAACCAAGCATCTTCAAATGTCATATTTGCATTACATACAACATACATTACGAAAATACTATTTCTGATAAATTTACGTGATATATCCTTATGTCATTCTTCAAATAACTTGTTTTCTCCGCACAAATGACAGCTCCTTACCAAAAGTATACTCTTCTTTCTCTCTGTCTCTCACGTTGTCTTCCTTCTTTCCTGTATATGGTAAAACTTCTGTTTCTATCAATTTTCCTGACATGACATACATTTTCTCTTCTATGCATTCTCAAGTGAAGCATAACATCTTTTTCCTGAATTTTTTTCTCATCATCAAAACAAAAACATGACATGAAACGAACAGCCACCCACTAGCATACAAAAATTCTTTTTTTCCTTCGACATAACTTGTTTAATACTTTATAGCATCACATTTTACATTGGCATGAGTTATTCAAGTTTCTCATTATAAACTCACCGCATTTTATATGTATAGCACTTACTCTCTATTCACATCACTATAGATGTACTCATTGTTGTTAAAAATTCATTTGGACGAGTGAAACATCAATTTCACATTAATTATAGACACAATTTGTGCCAAAGACGGAACTTTACACATTTAAGTTAAGGATACATATTTTTGGTTTTCCTGTTTTGGTGTTTTCAAATAAGTTTCACGTTTCCCTTTGAACTATCTATTTTGGAAGTATACACGTAGCACTAGAGAGAGAGTGTGTGTAGCAAAGGATGAAATAATCAAGAGAAAACGAAAGACCCAAAGAGAAAGACGAACCGTTCTTTTATTCTTCTTTTTTCTCTGTATGAGGTAGTATGGCAATTGCATTGGAGTGAAAGGTGTTAGATTACATAGTAAGATATATAGTAGAATTATATATTGCAATTTCAAGATCTGACTTTTCAACCTGACTTGATCCTTTGCTTTTTTGATGAAAATCAATAGATCTATTATATTGTAATATGTACACAATGTGACTACACTGTATCCATTGATTGTTATATATATTCCTGAATGTGAATCTTTTTTTCAGAATGACGATGATGACGATCAAAGCGTGAGAGTAATGCAAAATCCAGAATTTAGTGGCAATGAAGGACCAGCTGACATGATGATGGCATCGCAGACAGATGAGCAATCCAAAGGTAAGATACACTGAATTTCAGGTGCAGCAACAAATTTATTTCATAGTTACAAGAAATGATGTCACTGCTCCTCATATAATATAAATAATGTAAAAGTTTATATAAATTTCTGTGTCCAACTTACTAGTACATTTTACTGCATTTCCGAGCTTAAAAAATCGACTTTTACTACCTAATGCTTCTGTAAACTTTGAGTGTAAGTAGTGTGGTATAGTAAAATGTAATGCATCCGGGGTTTGCGAGTACAACAGAATCCTCTTTTCTTGCTGAATAGTTTCTTTTCAATTTTTCATGATAGTACTGACAACTCCATGTATATAAAAATATATTATTTCGCGTGGGAACAACACAGTGTTTGACCTTTTACCTTTATATTCTTACATTTCTCCAGGTTTACCCCCAACAAATATTTAGTTTCAATTTTCAGCAACATCAAAAAGTTAGCAGTTGATAGATACAAAATAAAACTGAAAAAAGTTTTGGAGGCTCCAGTAAAAAAGAATCTCGATCAATTTTAATTCTAATTGAGCCCATTGTTTTACATGTTCCACTACTGCTCAAAACTCAAAGTGCCTAACGGCTGGAAAAAGTAGAACAAAAAATATTGATTTGAAAATACATGATAATTTGTCTAGAATAACTTTTCATGGTTTTTTACTATGTTAGCTTAGCTGTTATGCCATCAGCCTTTGTTTTCATTATTTTGGTGCTTGTGGCAAAAGAAAACATTACGATAAAAGCTTTTTTTGAAATCGATGGTTTAGACATATATGCTTAAAAGTTGAAAAATTTTGTATATTTCAAGAAGAAAAATTTGAGTCTATAGTTCTTGTTATAAGAAGCCTGAAGAGCTTCTCATACTTAAAGAATTATTATAATTTAAATTGTCTAATGAACTCTACTTGTATATTAAAACAGATTCTGAATCATGGCAATCAGACCAACCTGGTCAGAAGGAATCCATTGATCATCAGGTGAGAAAAGAAATACTTCACATGATACATTTATTGATCCTTTTATGAGGACATGAATTACAAAGCTCAAGCAAGGATTGAGAATAACAAATTGTACTATATGAATATAACAACCCAGAGAAAGCTCTAAGTACTAAGCATTAAATATAGTGGAAATTTTTTGCTGGAATTAAAATAGTATTTTAATCCCAGATATTATGTCGTGTGTGCTACTTTATATTACTTTTATGCATCAATATAATATCATAATAGCAAGTAGATAACATTTAAAAAAAACATGAGCGGATAATATTTGTAGAAAGTTGTTGTAAAAATATTTCTCATAACTAAATTTCTTTACTATATAAACTCAAATGAATCGATCAATTTCTTGCAAACTAAAATTTTGATTTTGCTCCTGTCACTTACACTAAAATTGAAACACAGCGTGATGTCAATTCCGCTCAACACGCCTTATTAAAGATTCTGCAAAAGCTCCATATACTTCCCACTGTAGCCTTAAAACTTTACAACTTTGAAATTTGAGAATTTTCAGACATAACTTTTCATCCTTGCGGCTTTTCTGCAAGATGATCCTCGTCTCTTATACATTAGAGTAATTAACAAATAGATATTGTATCTCACATATTTCTTAGATGGTTTGTTGATCGACAGAGAAATCCTGCCAGAGAAGTTTTGTGGTTTAGAAACGACTTGTTGGAAAGTGCCTATAAACTTGATCTCTTTTTAGTCTTTCATGAATTTAGTCTAAACTTCTTCTAGAAAATAGAGTCAAATTATATTTTCACAGTGCCCTATAGATGATTTGTTACTAATACAACTTGAATATTGTCATATATTAAAGCTTAGCTATAGAATCCAATTAAATTTTTACTCTAGTTTTAATAAGAAACAAGACACATCGTATTCATAAGATCTATTTATGCTTGATAAGAGTTCAAGTTTTTACACATTTTAGTTTTATTATGTACGCCCTTTGATGGTGTTTCAGTCTAATGTAATTGGAATAAGAGTAACTAAGTTTCTTGTTTCAATTTCCAACTCGATTGCATTTTCAAAGTTTTTGTGGAAAGACAGAGAGAAAAGGATGAGCATAGTAGAGAAAGTATCAAGAAAGAGCATTTTATATATGAAGAAGGTAGAGAGAGATTTTATTGATTACTTTCTCTTACTCTCACCATTTTTGAAGAAAAAGTATACTATGCTACTACTTGTAGCTTTTTTAGTCTAAAGGAGAGAAAGTGTCACTTTTCTTGCCACTATAAAAAACTAGAAGAGAAAGTTGAGGCAAGTTTGCAAAGGATTTCTTTTTTGGTTGATTGTTTAATGCAACGTGTTTCCTTCTACAGCAAATTCGTTGAATATGTAAGAGTAGTAGTAGATATTTCATATTTGGTTTCATATGTAAAACGTGTGATGGGTTTTTCCTGTGGTAGATTCAGTGTAACCTAAATACAGGAAATTAATCTGCTGGGCTACACCACAGCACAATAGTAGAGTCCATTCATCATTTTGTATTAAATTATACTATATATATACTCTTGTAGCTATGCTGGAAGCAACAGAGAATGTGTAGTTTTACTTAGCTAGAAAAAGAAATTAGACAGAGAGAGAGAGAGAGTAAGGGAAAGAGAATTAATTCATGAATCTATTTCTCTACAACAAAAATAAACGACTGTGTATATAATATGTGCTTTCATGTCTATATATCATTTATTTAAGGTGGACTCTATAAGCAAAAAGTCAGCACCAGTAAAGTTTGAGAGTAGCAGAGCAGAAGTTCCTTTAGCAGTAAATGATCACTTAGACGTGATTGACACGTCTTACGCCAACGTACAAGTGGATGGCAAGTAAGTTACTTTTTGATTTCTCAATCTCTTCTCTCTATACTTTGTTTACTTACAAAAGAAAGCAAATAGAAACTTAAGAAATGTGAGTTAGTTAATTAGGTTACAGCTGTTTTGTAAAACTTTGAGGAAAGAAATTAAAGGCTTTTATTCACGCTTAGGCTTTTAATGAGTTAATTTGAATTTCATTTTACTTTAGGCTCACATGGCATACGGCAAAAGATCTGGTGAATCTCATTGCAGATCTTTTGGATTTGAAAAGAACATCGTTTTCTGAAGTTCGGTAAGGTTTTAAAAATTAAAGAATAAAGCACTACTGATACTATAATTAACAAATGTTTGTTTCTCTTGTAAAAAAAGAATCAATGGTGATATTGTCACTTTCAAAGTGGAGCCGAATTTTAGAAATTTCAATGCAACTGAAGTTTCTAGACGAATACGTAAGTATAGATAGAGATATATACATATATGATATATATCTTATCTTATTACGTCCAATAGAAATGAAAATTTCCTTTTGATATAATGTATTGTAGGTGATTTCAAGAAGAAAGTCAAAGAAGAATTAGGAATCACTATTACAAGAACAAGTGTTGGAATTGGAACTAGCGTAAGAAGAACTTAATAAAGTTGATATCATTATTACTTTTATTTCTTTCTATCTACATGTGCTTCAATGCTTTTCGCTTAGCTCATATTTTAATAAAGCTTTGCGCATTATCATCAATTTCTAAGAACAGAATTTTCAATATAAACTGTTACTGATAAACAACTAATGAGATTCTGATGAAAATATTCTCTGTACAAAATTAAGTGTGCTACTTAACACACAGCACTCTTATAAATAACTTCTAAAGTTTCTACTCAATTTGTCTTTCTAGTACAGCGCTTTTTGCACAAAAAATTGAGTAGTATTGCGAAAGTGTTTTTTCTCTTTTTTTCAGGTTATGTTGTGCAATACATGTATTATATAGATATTTTGTAGAGAGTTGTGTAGTAAGTACGTGAACAGATTTCTGAAACTTGAGAGCGTTCATCCTCTACGTAATGTTTCTTTGGTGCTTTTACAAGGATAGGCCTATTGAACATTCATATGTACAGAGATTGAAAGAGATATAAAGAATGTAGGATGTATTAGAGAGGAAACATAGAGAAAGTAATACTTACTTGTTAGACGAGTGTAATGTTGAGTTGAGCTCACTTCAAAATGTTTTCAAAAGTTCAAAGTATACATATATAGATCTACTTACTTTATACTTGAAGCAACTGAAGTAACAAGAGCATTTGTAGGCAACAGGCAGGAAAGAGAAAGCGGATGTTATGAAGCAATCAAAGAGTATATAGAAGAAGATCAAAGTATCATAATACTATTATTGTTGTGTTTTCATACAATATTGTATGACTTTTTCTATGTTTTCATAAGTGGCGATAAAGTAATTAAAGTAGTTTAAGAATTTGAGTACTCATAAAAAATGATGGGTTATTATTTTTTTACTGCAGAAATTCTGGAGGCTCTTGAATTTGATTCAAATAACTAAAGATTCTCTTGAGTATTTTGTGATTTGTGATATCCTTATTGCTATGTTTTCATCAGAGACAACAGATTAATTAAAGCAGTTAAGAATTGGGGTACTTCTAAGACATAAAAAATGACTAGCCGTAATTTCTTCTTCTATGAATACTTGTCAATATTACATATCCGGTAACGTTTAAGGACTCTAGAGTTTGTTGCAAATAACAGTAAATCCTCTTTAGTATCTTGTGAGTGAAGGATATAGTTACAATGTATTATGTATTAGGTTTAAAGGAATAAGTATCATATTGAAAAATATTGTCGAGAGTGGCATAATATTTATTGATATGCTACTCATGTCTTCATATTTGTTCGTTGCTACTTTTACCTGTTCTCTTCTGTCATACTTTCGATGTATATTATATTCTACAAGAGATCAAGGATGTAGCGTAGCTTAGATACAGATACTCTCAAGAACCTTCTTTGAATCTGGGTGTTTCCCTTGGTTTTATATTGTATAGTTTCAAAAGAGATCAGATTCCTTTCTGAAATGATGATGATAGTGCTTTACTACACGACTACACTTGATTGAATCGAAACAGAGTGGGTCGAATGTTAAAAGAATCGAAAAAATACTTTTTGTAAGGCAAGTAAGTTTTGTTTCATATTAGGTAAAACAAGAATAAATATTGGGTTTCTTTTTGTAATATTTTCCATCCTTCCAAATTTCGGCTTTTTCAATTTGATTCATTCAGTTTCTATCCATTATTTTTTTGATTGAATCAAGTGACACCTACTATGATAATACAGATCATACTTTTGTTGGTGCACAGCATCCACACTGTTTTCCTATCTACTTATAATACACTCTCTTGCATATTAACTCTAACATAAATTCTCTCGCGAAAAATACTATGCATAGTGTATAACACATAACAAATTATAACGAGTTGCTAGAAATGAAGGATAATGCCACGGCTGAGAGAAACCTAAAGTCACAATTTGAAAAATAATAAAAAGCTACGCGGAAAAACCTTTTTTTCAGTAAAAAAACTCTTTCTCATCATTTGTACGCTTTTACTGCGTATCAAACATTGAATAGAATTCAAAAGAAATGTCACAATTTAAAAAGTCTCAACTTTCTTCTCGTCATCGTTAACACAAAATAATTGTAGAGACCAAGAAACGAGCAGAGTTGTGTGGTAGAAAGTGTTTACAATAATGATAGTAGGTTGCCCTACAACAAATAATAACCAGTTATTATGTAACCTTATTAAGAATAAAATTAAGTTGAGATTTTCTAGGAAGAGTCGATCGACATACGTTTCCTATACTGATATAACATCTTGATATAGATAACTATGACGCTTCCACATATACTTATTAAATGAAATCCTTCTTTCATTTCATAGTAAGCTCTCATTTCACTAACTTTCACCATATTACAATAATATGCGTTTTCAAAGAGAGAAAGAGAGAGACTTAATGTTTCTTTAAAGAGCTCTGTGCTTTTAAATGATGTAGATTCAAATGCTCACTTTGAATACTTATAATACATTGAAGAGAAGGAGAGCAGCCTTTAAAGTGGTAAAATGAAAATTTCTCTCTCTGAGACTTCTCATGTTACCTAACTGTACTGTTCTTCTTCAACTTGGATAACTAGCTAACCTGTTTTCTCAGAAAAGCATTCATTTGATTTCCTTTGACAATATAATACTATACATGAAGCCAGGTGTACATACAGCGTGCACTTATATACATAGCTGTTATGAAACATATCTTGGAGAAGAAACTTATTTGCAAGAGTTGAAATTTGTTTCTCACTCATGTACAAATCTTTGTCGTCATTATGAATTTTCTTTACATAAGGAAAAGTTACTTGAGAGAGAGAGAGAGAAGCTTTAGGCTTTTTATTGTATCCAAGTTTTAATTAGAGTTGTGCAATGAAAAGAAGAAGAAGAATGAAGCCTAGTTTCAATTGCAAATAGTAAGTTGGTGAATTCAGTACTCAATAAGCAAGGTGTTAGTATGTCACCTTGCTTTCTCTTGATTGTGTTAAATAACTCATGGCTATTATATTTAGTGGACTCAAATATCCAATGGCGGTGTAGGTGCTTTTAAATTTTTTTGTGGTTTGTCTTGGTTTCCTGTGAACTCATCGTTTCATTATGTCACAAATAAAAGATAGAACTTTGACTTTTCACTTAGGTTTTTTCTCTCTACTTATTTCCTTCCTTTAACGGAGAACCTAATGGTTACTTTAGAGCTCTGGCTTTGGGCATGGATGACTTAACAAGGAGAGTCTCAGGATCTTTGAGCCGATTTTTTTGGCTTTTTTAGTCTCAGATTTCAGAATTATATATAAAGAGCTCAATTCTTTTTTACTTGAAAATCAAATTTTTTAAGAGCAATTGTTCTTCAAAAAATAAAAATTTTAGAAAATACTGTAGTTTTCTTAAGGCATTCTCCCGTTGTTCAAAATTCACCTCTTTTCTTAGTGCAAAGAAATCTTTTAAAAATAAAGATTTTAGTTTTCAAATTAAAATTTGAAACCTTTGAAAAAAGATTTGTGCAAACTGCAATTCCAGAATCTGAAGCAAGATTCTGTGGTGATTCTGTTAAAGTAAAAACTTGTGCGAAAAATACTAAAACTCTCTTCGTAAGTACATATATGTTCTGCAATAATGAATTTGACAGATTTTAGATGCTAGCGAGAGAAAGTCTATACTTTCATTTTAGGTTTTTGGACAGGAGAGAGTACATGTTGTAGCATATATAACCAAGTAAATAAGGTTGTGAGAAAGTAACCATACTCTGATGCCAAGTCAGAAAAGGATACTTTTGACTTGCTCTCAACTCTTCTTGTACATATATGATATAGAGAAACTAACAGAGAGAAATGCGACAAGGCTACTTTATATTATATGTAGAGAAAGAGTAAAGTGCTCGTTTTGCACAGGTAGTCATAAGCATTATAGTCAGTGGACGTTTTTGTAGAAGGGAGACAAAAGGAGCAACCAACTTGATGTACTAGAGTAATACAAACTCATTTTATACATCAGAAAGAGAAGAGAGAGATAGACTTTTTATTATCGCATCGCAACTTTCTCCAGGTTTCCACGAGAGCTTTTTCCCTCAAGCTTTCTCCACTCGTATATAGCAGCTTGGGAGTTTTCCACTCTCTTTCACCCAACAAGACTACACTACAACAGGTTCTTTGCTGAAACGTATAGTATAGTTTCCAAGAGAGAATCTACTTTCCCTTTTCAATACTTTAGCATTAGTCTTTTGACACTGCTACGAACTAGTCGAACTTGTAGGTAGTCAAAATCCAGAAAATTATTTTTGGCAAATTTTCGAGGAGCAGTAGAGAAAAAAATTTTACTTAGTATTTTCATAGTTTCGACAAAATAATTTTGACTATAGTTCTTGTGAATTCTATATGGAAATCAGGAGAAAGTTAGTTGCAAGGTTCCCCGTCTGACTTACGGTAATTGATATAATTTTTTAAGCTCTCTAATATAATTAGCAATATAGACTCAAAATTATGGCACATGTCAACAATAACTTTAGTAGCTTGTCTCGCATTTCTCTAGAACTCTCTTATTACAAATTGTATTTTGGACTATTTTTTTCCTTGAAAATACTCGTTTGGCCACCAGCATTATTTTGGCTATACAGCAATTTATTCATGACAAGATGAAAGGACACCCAATTTGTTCACTACTGAGTATATATACAAGCAAAGGAAAATAGGCTTAAAAATGCAACCAATTTCACAACTTGTCACTATGATTCCAAAGTAGACATTTGTTCTCACTCTCAATATACTTTCTTATAATAACTAATATAATTAGCAATATAGACTCAAAATTATGGCACATGTCAACAATAACTTTAGTAGCTTGTCTCGCATTTCTTTAGAACTCTCTTATTACAAATTGTATTTTGGACTATTTTTTTTCCTTTAAAAAACTCGTTTGGCCACCAGCATTATTTTGGCTATACAGCAATTTATTCATGACAAGATGAAAGGACACACAATTTGTTCACTACTGAGTATATATATATATATACAAGCAAAGGAGAATAGGTTTAAAAATGCAACCAATTTCACAACTTGTCACTATGATTCCAAAGTAGACATTTGTTCCCACTCTCAATATACTTTCTTACAATAGTATACGAGAAAAGTACTCAAATGTTGAAATGTAATACCAAAAACAATTTGCACTTTTTTTTCTCTCTCTCTCTCAATTTTCTTCTTGTACTGAAATAGAAACATTTTTTCTCTGTAAATAAACATGATAGACATAATACACTGATTGCGTGTCAGTATACCTAACCTACTATCAACATACATGTATAAAAATCTCAGCTTCATTAGAATTGCAGAAGCCGTTAAAATATACACATTGTCACTAATTATGTTTTTATATGCCTCATTAACAACCGTTAATTATCTTTTGTAATATTCCATTTGACAACAACATCTTATGATGCTGCATAAAAGCCTTTTTGATTCCTGTCACTTCAACTCTCATTTATACTAAAGATTAATGAACTAATTAATTACCTTTTGTCTTTGATCTTTGAGTTATTTACATTGGAAGGAAATTGAGCTTAAAGTTTTATA
>VCNE01006364.1:0-10051 GCA_009869805.1 Oncopodura yosiiana
ACTTGCTACACTTTAATTTTTTTCTACAAGTTTATAATTTGTCATACCTGACATAGTAGAACAGCATCAGTTCCAATGCCAGAATCATATAAATTGGCTAGAGATCTTTGTAAGCTGAGAAGCTGTGTATTCCACTTTAAACTATACATGTTTGGTGATGAGCCATTTCCACCACCACCACTAGTATGACTTCCAGAAGAAGGTGAAGATGAACGATCTCCTCCTATATGATGTGATGATGACATTGAGTCTTTTTGTGTTGTTGTTGAATCTGGGCTACCACCAATACCATTAACCATAGATGCTGGAGGAGTACTTGTTGATCTAATACTAGCAGTACTACTTCCTCCACCTCCTCCACCACCAGAACTTCCAGGAGATTTACCTTCCATGAGCACTTTAATATAGTGCTCTATAGCTGAAAATACTTGATTTATGATGAGACACTGATGAGTATTTTAATTCTTATTTTATTTTTTAGCTGCTACAGTTGCTGTTGAATACTTGTTGATGATATGTTGTAGTAATAATAATAGACTTGTGAATAATAATACATGTGACGTTTAAAATGGACGGATCATAAAGTTGATATCCAGTAATGTAGAAGAATCAGCAACCTGTTAAAAAACAAAAACATAACATACGATTAGTATATATATATATATATCATATTACTTTTTTCTATAGTGCGAGTCGAGTATGAATGAAAATGTAGTTGTAGAGTAGCTCTACTTTTTTCAACATAAAGTAGCATTATACACCTGATGAACTGATGATGATATTTACCGTTTTGACGTTGTGATTCTTAGCACTCTATTCTCCTAGCACTACTAGAACAACAACACATAGCAAGAGCTACTTACTTTGCTGGATTGGATTGGATGCAATGTATTATAATAATACAAGTAACATTACACAGTCAATGCCGACTTGGTCTAACCACTGACTAACTATTACAACAAGGTAAAGTATCACGCACTAAACCAACTCTTCTACTATTACTACTATTAAACCACCAGCTAAACCAAACCAATACAATAATATTACCTTCTTCTACACTATGATATGCCATCACCACATACAACGAAATACGTGGTAATACTTTCAGCTACTACTATATAAAACAACTATTGCATATATGAGAACGTCTCTCTCTCTCTACCTACTCAACATTAGACTATTAGACATTCAACATATATATTATATAGAAAGAAGCCAAATCACATAGCGGAAGAGTTAGTTATTTGCTTGCTTGCTCTATCCTCTTTCCAGAACGAAGTAGGAGGTTCTTCTTCTTCTTCTTAGTTCTAACTGTAATTTAATGTATGTGTATATGAGAGAGTATCACTTTGCAACTGCTTCTATAAGTTCTTTGCCTTCAACAGAAAAATCTTTTCAGCTAAGAACACTCTTCAAGTCCGTAAGGTAAAATTCCAAACGGTTTTCTCAACTCTTTCAAAATGGGTAGTAAAAATAGGAACACTTATACATACATACATACATTTCACCAGCCAACATATAATTCTTTCCAGTACATATATAACAGGAAAAACTTAGAAATCGTACTCATTCCTATCTATACACTGTATATAAGTTTGACTAAAATATACTCTATATATTTATTCCCTCTGGAGCATTGAATATTGAGCAAGTCATTCATGATATAGGTATTTAATTCATTATACTAACTAAGCTCACTCTCACCCAAAAAACAACAAAACTATGTTAACTACATTACATACAATCTGGAATTCCCTATTCAAATTAAATAGAATCAGAGAATAGAAGAGAGTCGTCCATACTACATAATATCTCTCTTGTCTGTGGCCTAATAAAAAAAGGCAGAGCTCTGAGCAGAGCAGAGCAGCAACAATAAGTCAAAAACACATACTTAATACAATAGTATATAGAATAGAGAAAAAAATATACCATTTCTGTACTCTCCACTTTCTAATCCCATAAAAATAAAACCTCCATAGAATAGTAGGATTTTGACAGATATGGCAGAATGAGAATGAGAGAAGAAAAGTCAGTTATGATGAGGAGCACAAACTGAGACGAAGAAGAAACACGACAGCTACATATAGCAGCAAGCAACACTAACTAAAGGAATGAATAAAATGTAGGTAGTCATTGAACTTATGGAGTACTACTTTTTTATAACACTTTGGCTTACATTACTAAGAAAGGACATAAGTTTGTTAGAGCTAAAGCGGAAACCAATTCAGATTCTCTCTAATTAAACATTATGTTTTTTATTTATTTTATTCATTTTAAGTTACATTGGAATGTAGTAAAGTTTATATAGAAAATGCCGACGACAGACAAGAAGAGACAATACAATGACTCTGATATTTTCTCTGATGATGTTTTTATATGCTGGGCTTCTCTGGTAATGGTACCGTACCAATTATATTTATTGTATTTAGCATTCATTTGTCAATGGGAAATAGTTAGTGCACCAATTAAATTACAATTAGCACAATAGCTTTTTAGAGTTCAGTTCACTCAAGAAAATTCTACTTTTTAATAGTAGCATATATTAGAAGAATGATAGATAACATTTCCCATGAAATAAAAATTTTCTACAACAGTTGTTAATGTACAACTGGAAGTTGGTGTATTATATGTACTTTAATAATAATAATAATAATTGTGTAGGTAAAAAAAGAAAGAAGGAGAAGTCAAAAGTCACTCGACAGTAGATGATGATACGTGAATCAGAACACATAAAAACTTTAGCAGAAATACCACATCCGCATTCACATGGAGAGGCTTCAAAACCAGAGCTACTAGCTTTAGAAAGAAAGGATACTAGCTCTTCTACTTTTTCACATAAAGTATTAAAGCAGATACGATGCATTGATTTAAATAATGATAAAAAACGCTGCTCCTATGTTGGTTTGCTATTCTGTTTTCTTCTATATTCGAGAGTAGAATATAAATACAAAATTTCTTGGTCTAGAGTGTATTAAAGAAGATTCCACCACTAAATTTTGTTGTAGCCAGTCTTGTAACTTTTTAAGTCTAACTTATTATATAGCAGCTCTAAGCTCTCTCACTCTTCTAGACCTGCTCCAATGTTTTAATCTAGCTAGCAAAAACCACTGAAGGATTGAAAGAAGAAGAAGAAGAAACGACAAAACTTGCAAATCCAGTTGTTGTATCATGGTAGGTTAGGTAAAGGTAGGTTCATTTTACACACCACAAAAAGTATATATCCTCTACTATACAGATAATCTTTTGAGCTCATCCAGTACAAGCTTTTTGACTCTCCAAGCTAAAAGATTTTTGATATCAACAACACAACTCACTAATAAATACCTTTTCTGTCTATATACTCTTCTCTTGTGCTTATATTTTTTATGTACATAAAAGTACTGTAACTCTTCTTCTTCAGTCTACTTTCTTGTCCATCTTCTTCTTTACTTCTTATTGCCTGCTCGACTACCTACTTTTAACGATTAGCTCTACAATACAACAACATTCTCTAGTAAAGCAAGAAGTGGAGAATGGCAACAAGAGATGAGAAATTCAATGAAGAATTTACAATTTACTATATTGATGTTGATGATGGACAATAAATGAAGAAATGTTCTCATTTTTCTTTACAGTAGTACATATATAGTTGTTGTATTGATATATATGCAAATATACTTATATTGTGAACAGTGAACAACAACAACAAAGTTGTGAGTGAGTGACTCTGATGATGATAACACTGGCATTATTATTTATACATGGAGGATAACAAACTTGCACAAACAGCTATGGCTATCTCTCTCTCTCTTTTTCTATGGAGTTGAGCAACAAAGCGGTAAAACGAGTTCCATGCAAGTGTTCTCTTGAGAAAAAATATAAATGAGTCTTGCAATTTAATGTTTCTTCATATATCTATGATGATGATGCATCTAATTCACAACATCTAACAACAATCTTCTTCTAGCCGTCTCTCTCTCTTGATTCTATTTGCTGAAAAAGTTGTTTCACAATGAAATGCAAGGCACTGCGAAATTCCTTCTGTCTTATTTGCTTATGTGATCATAATAACAACTTTTGTGTATATATCAACCAACTTCTCTCTGGATTATCTTGAGTCCAGTACAGTAGTAGCCTTCCTCTACATAATAGGAGGAACTCTGTCAAGTCAAGAAGAAGAGACCATTG
This sequence comes from Oncopodura yosiiana, assembly GCA_009869805.1. Lineage (NCBI taxonomy): Eukaryota > Metazoa > Arthropoda > Collembola > Entomobryomorpha > Oncopoduridae > Oncopodura > Oncopodura yosiiana. Next base: position 4,168 of record VCNE01006364.1, read on the forward strand.
CACTTTTCTTGTTGGGTTTCTTCTTATATTACCTAAGGCTACGTGCACAGCATATATAAACTAACTGGAATTTTGAACTTTTGACACTAATATGATCATCATCATTAAACATCATCATCCAGTCGACTTCAGAAGAAGAAAATCATCTTATATGAATCAGCTGTTAATAATAATTAACATTGTTGCATGCAATCCTTCCTAAGAAGAAACGTATCATATTATAGTCAAAGGTCATTTAAGATTCTATAGCTTAAAACTCTCCATTTTTTATACACATTTCATATCATACCAAACTGTAAAACTATTTATGATGGAAATATGTGTACATATAAAAAAAACTTTCTTTTTTCGCTAAGAGGTTATATAGTCTATTGATATCTAAGTACATTTTTTTTATTTATTATACTATTGTAGCAGCGGAAGAGTCAGGAAACTGTCAGAGTCATAAGAGAGAGAGACATGGATAGAGTTAAAAGTTTAGAGAGCAACAAGAATTTTTTTATGATACGTCATTCTTTTTGCTGTACTTGAGTCATATGTATATAGAGGAAAAAATCTTTACGGCGAATCAAAGCATGAGGTATATAACGATTTTACTATACATTAGATAGTCAAGTCCGTTTAACGTTAGTTATAGTATTATCATCATCAGTACTTATTCAGCAGAAGAAAATGACTCTTGTCTTGTTGAAGTACTTAAAGAGAAAGTGGGAGAGAAGTTAGTGGTAGGTAATCACTAATCACACAGTGCCACAAGAAAATTTATGATGGAAACTTGTATATAGTGCTATATTATCATCATGTAAAACACTCTAACAGTACATATTCATATATTCACTTCTATCTCAAAACAAACCTGGACTCTACCTCTCTCTTTCTAATTCAACCTGTTGCATCCTTCCCACACATAACTAAAAAGACATGCCATTCTAATTTTGTTTCCACGAATAAAAAAATCCCAAAGAGACATTGAGAGATATATGTCTTATGTCTATAAACATAAAATCAGTGATGTGAAGCCAAGATGATGACGACGACGAAAAAAAAGAGAACGCAAACCATCAGCAAAAGAAAACGGACAACGAACGAGCCAAGCAGCACATCGTCAAGTCTTTCAAGAAGTAGAAAAACCTCTCCATGCTACTATATGTAGTTTAGCTTATGATGATGATGATGCCATTCAATTCAACATCATCTCATTCGTGATGGCAAAGTGTTAGCAATGCTGATGCTGGCATGGATAGAAGAGCAAAAGCAGCATGGTAAAATATATAATGTGGTTTGGTATGCAATGTAATATATAAATGTTGTACTACTTCTTCGTAAATAAGCCTACTTAGCTATTGCTTTAAGAGCTTAGTTGTTAGAAGTTAGGTAGGTACACATACTATATTTTGCAGAATGGATGGTGGTGGATATACACTACACTCACATAGTCATATAGCCGGTTGGACCGAGAGGGTTAAAGACCTCAAGAAAAGCTTTTTGCCTTGCCTTGCCTTCACTTCTTTTCTTATACTATATGTACATACATTATTATGTCTTTTAAGAAGCTCTTTCAATGTGCATTTTCTTTTTCAGTACCTTGTCTGCTGTTGCCTCCAACACTATTTTTCCTCCATACACTGACAAGAAACAATGTGTACTATGTGTACAAAAATGTAGCAACAGGCTATATATGTCGCAAAGAAAGAACACCATAAGAGACAAGTTCCATATAAACCTCATTACAAGAAACTACAACAACATGATATAGAGCCAATACTCTATACAAGAGAGTGAGACAAACAATTCTCAAAATTCTAATGCGCAAATTCTCTATACGCTACTATATGGAATTTTACATGGAACTCATCCATTTTTCTGGGGATTTTTTCTATCATGCCTATGCGTATGAATGACCTTTAAGATATATAAAATTTGGAATTATATATCATGGAAAATGGAACCAAACGTCAACAAACCAACAAGTGCCTCACTTCTTCTTCTAGGCGCCTCGCTTACACATTTTATCATTGGAGACGAAACTAAACTATCATAATAAGAGAAAAACCTTTTTCTACAATTTACAGTAACCAACCAGTCTTTTTCTACGCATTTATTTTATAGTACGCAATTTCCTTCCTTTAAAAAAAAGAGAAAAAATAAGTACAGTACAATCAAGATGAGTGCCTAAGGCGGCCATCTCAACTCAATACCATTATAGTACATAAAGTAGTAATGCTTTTTTAAAGAGCTTATATTCTTATTCTCTTCTTCTCTCTCTCTCTCTCTCTTGTGCAAAAGAAGTGGTCGTCGTTCTCATTTCTTCTTCATGGAGAGTTTGCACAACAATCACACAGTAATGTTGTTGCTACACACAGCCCTATGCCTATACAATAATATATAATCAGCCAACATCCATTTCTTCTCTCTTCCATCCTCTTCTCTTCAATTCTTCTCAAAAGAAATTACGGTACTCCCCCCACTATACATACATACTACTCTCTGAGACGCTCCACAATCATTTTCTCATGAAGAGTTCCTATTTACAATCTTAATACAATGGCACTCACCTATGGAGAGAAGAGAAGAGAGATATTTTACCCTTTTTACCTCAGTTCCTGTTGCATGCTGCCTTCTTTTTGAGAGTGAGCATATTCATACTTTTTTTTTGCTCTGGCAAAATCTCCAAGACACGACAACCACTTGAACTCTCTTTTCTTTAGCAGATGTATATTAGGCCATAGAAGAAAAGATGAGATAGTAAGTAACTATAGCCAAAGCATATAGTAGACAGAGTCGTCATCATCAAAAGGGAAAAATATGTACTCCTTTTGCTTGACTAATGCAAATTCTCTTTTTTTCACAACAGTTCTTCTTCTCCATTCTCAATTCTCTCATCATACCAAATATATATATAAAACACCCCCTTCTTCTTCTACTCTCGTAAATGAACCTCTTTTTCTTTTTCTATGCCACGTCGTAGTCATCATCATCATTATATTATGGATAAAGAGAAAACGTTGGAACGCATACAACTATGTACAATTCTTCATCTTCTTATACACACACCTGTGTTTGAATCATCTGTATCCTGTCATCCGTCAACAAAAAAAACGCACAAATCGGTCATGGACTACAACAAGAAAAGAAGAGAGAAAACGACGACGCGTCTTCTTCACATTCATACCACTAGCAAAATTTAATCCATATGATATGACCAAAAGAGAAACTTTTCTAAAACATCTTATTGCTTCACTCTTTATACTACGATCGTGATTATGATTATGGTACTATAGAGTATTTGCTGCGCCGTGTCCTCAAAAGTAAAGTATGAAAAAAATCCTCTCCACAACAAACAGTTATAAAGTATTAAACCACGTATATATACGTTGTATGACAATGCATAATTTTTTTCTCCAAATTACTTGGTACATATATAGTACATTACATGAGAAGGCAAATAGTATGATATCTTTTGCAAATAGCAGATGTACCTATAGTTTTTATCTACGCAAGACGTTTTTAGCTGGAAGCCAAAGTACAGAGTTTAAATATAGCAAAAGAGGTTGACTTTCTAGGTTTTCTTCTCTATGTGAGTGACTAATAATCCTTGAATCTGTTCCAGATCCAGCATGGTCATAGTATATGTTGTTGATGTCTACTACTATACTATATAGAAAATTTCCATGTTTCATGAATTTAAATAGATATTCAGTTTCAGTATATATATATATTATTCACACTCACTTCTAGACCTTGCACGAATTACATACTGATGAACAGTACTACTACTAACTCTTCTATGTAAAAAGCTGCTAGAAAAATAAGTCATAAATACTTTTGAATGTATGGAACCGATGTTAGAAAGACGTGTAAATTTTTTTTTGGAAGGAAAAATGAGTCACATTTGAGAGAGAGCGTCTCTTTCTATTCTATAGAAAAGAGGATGATGATGAGCAAACGCATAATTGACTCGTCAGTTTTACTGGAACCTAAAAATCTCCTCTCTTCTTCTGTCTTCATAAATATGAAATCTGAGTATAAACGTAAGTAAGGGTACAGAAAATTCTAGCTATACAAATGTTCAACCACAAGTGAGAAAACTCATTCTAAAAGGAGATCCAGAATAGAAATTCCAGTAGTCTCTCCCCCCGTCGTTCTTCTGAACCAACTCAAAAGTTTTCATTACAAAGCCCTTTTTATCCATGTACATATATGTAATGGAGAAAATAATGAGGGAACTGGATAGAAGAAGAAACCAGATGGTTTTTAGAAAAAAAAGAACCCTGCCTGGTCTTCGGTTCAACAATATCCGGTGGAATTTATTTTTCCTTCTCTGTCCTTTTCCATTTCATCATCCCCTTCTCTCTCCAAAGTTCCAAAACTAACCCTCAAACACAAAATGTAACGTCTAGCCTTTCTTGTATTACGGTGAAAATGGAATAACGACGATGATGATGGCAGTCTGAGAAAATTCAATATGAGAGCAGCTGCTACTGGAAATATTGAAAATCTGTACTAAAAGTATATATCTCCATCATCATCATCACAATGTAAACAGTAAATGCTAATGTTGTTGTGACTGGCTATGCAATAAACAAATAATGACATTTCTGTGTAGACATTTGACACAAAAAACTCTCACTCACCTTGTCTAATAAAAATGATTTCCCTCCAATAAAAACGAATCTTGAAAATGTTGAAAATAACTTTTTTTTATAGCAGCTTCGTTATTTCTTTTAAACACATTAAAATAATAATACTCACTTTTCCACTTGTTGATTTCCAACACAATTAAAAAAACAATTTCCAAAAACACACACGATTGCGTTAGAGAAACGTCAAAAATTAAAACTGATTTTCAGAGCACGTAGTCGAACGAACCACATTTCAAGATGGTTGAAAACTTTCTTCTGGAGAAATTACACGTAAAAACACAAATCAAAAATAATGTTGAAACGAAAATCCGATCGAGAAAAGAAAAAGCGTGTGTTGACGCTCTCGCGACTGAATGAGAACTGAAGAGCGTATAACGTGTACAGTATAGGCAGCTATATAGTAAACTGGAATGGATGGAGAAGTTTACTGAACTCTGTGCTTGTCTGTCTTTATAAAATGTATATAGCATGGAACCAAAGGTAATATGATGTACAAATGGATAAGAGGTTGTTGTTATTATTATTTTTTGATAAAAATATTTTTGTTATTAATCAATCAAGGACGTATGTAAATCTTCTAGTTGTTTTTCAAAGCTGCCAAAAAGTACTACTGAAACGTTTTGAAAGACTCTTTCCGGATATACAATTTACAGTTAGAAAAAGGAGGAGAGAGTATCATCACCATTTGCTTGTCCATAAGAAAACGTATAATAATATTTGCATAAAAGTCCATTATACGTGAGACGAGTCTTCTTCTTCTTTCTAAGGTGAAGGCATATTACATTGCAATGGATGATGTGATGGAAAAGAATTTATAACGGTTCTTCTTCTTCTTCTTCTTTGCTTCAACTTGAAGAAGAAGAAGTTGTGTGTATACTCTCTTACTTACCTGTTAAAGCATTTTTTATATTGCATGAGCATGCCATTTTATTCAACAATCTTATATACTAACCGGAGTCAGTTATTGTTGAGGTCAGATAATAAATTCTCTCTCCGGCCTGGCCTGTAAAGTAACATAAAAAAATCTATACTTCTAACTAAGCTGTAGAGTTTATTAGTTAGCCATGTATATTTTTTTCAATGGAAAAATAATGTATAAGACTTTTTAAAGAGTTCCATTTGCTCTGCAAAAGAGTTGCAACATATTTTTTTATCGTATAGCCAAGAGTAATTGCACGTTTCACAATAATAAAGAGTACGAATGGATTACATTTAAGGAAGTAACAGTACATTGGAGAGAG
>VCNE01006368.1:0-11535 GCA_009869805.1 Oncopodura yosiiana
TTTAGCTATTTTGAATTCTAAGAAGGAAATTGCTATCTAAGCCAGAGTCTCCATTAGCCTATAGCATTGGGCACTCAACACAACTTAAAAGAGATTTAAAAGCTCCACAGTTTATTAGAAAATTTACGGTTTTGAGATAGAGCTAATATTATAATTTACATGAAGAAGAAACATGAAAACAAGATGTAAGGTTTTTAAGATATTTAATATGACTACTTAGCAGAATATTTACAAGTATACTTACCCTTCTACAGATTAGATTACATCAACAAACTTTCGATTTTTTTCAGAGACATATGAGATCATTATATACAATATGTCTTTGAATGAACTGTGAATGACAATTGCTGACTTGACACTTGATGAATTTATACTCTTAAGGAAAAACCTTTGAAAATGAACTTTGCTACTCACATTTTACATTTACACTATAAAATATTTTAGAGATTAAAATGGAACATGAAATATGGAAATTACATATGCTTATTCAACATCCAGAACAGTCTGCTTCTTTTGACATATAGAGATATTTAAATACGTCACAAGTTTACATATGAATCTCTATGATAAATCTATGTGGGTTGACTTTGACTTGTTATATATGTATTCCATATATTTATCCCACTAATTTCCAAACTTATGGTAATTATATACGTTTCATATACTTGTCACTCACTAGACTACTTGGACTATAAACTAAATTATTGTACTTTATATTTAATGTTTAACAGTTTTTTTAGGTCTCTAGACATTTCTGGAACTCTACTCACACATTTGTTCCAAAAGTCTCTCTGTCAGATTTGGCGCATTTTGTTAGAACCAAAGTTTCCAAATACCCGAGTTCGGTTCGTTTTCGGAGCATTCATATTACACATATATATAGAAATGCATTGTGGCTTGTTAAGTTGAATTTGTTTAGATACATGCAGTTAGCACTTGACGCTATCGGCTAATTCATTTTCATGAAGCACTTTTTATCTACACTTGCATATCCGATTACTTTAATTGACTGTCTAGAGTATATAAAAAAACTTATAGAGTTCAAGGTTCAGTTCAAGATTAGAAACATTGTTGCGAGCAATGAAGATAAGACTATATTAAAATTTATTAAGTTGGGATACAAAGTTTCTGAGTGCATTACATGCAAAAGTGATAAATAATTATATGACTATATACCGTGAAATTTGCTATAGTAGCCTGGACTTTTTCTATTACATTGAGAATTGAGACTTCTTAAAGCCAGAGTGAGGCCTCCGCTTAATTCCATGTTAAAAAACTAGGGTTTCTATTTTAGAGATGAGGTTACTATTACAAGTTTTACGGTGTTACTATAATGCTTGCTTTCAATGAATCTGAAGTATTTAATATTATTCTTGATATATATGTATATTAGTTTCCTTATATTACATTCAATTTCATATATAGTTTGACTTAAAAAGTTAATTATAATTAAAAATTTCAGATCTCCAGCTAGGTATAAGATCACAGTATACTACAGTAAATTCATTTGGTATTAATAAGTATTGTACATATGTAGGCTCAGTGTAATATATTTTAGATAGATCAATTTTCATGATCTGAATTAAATTCCGAAATGGCTGACACCTCCTGAATATTTATATTCAAGTCCCATTTACTATTTTCGAATTCCCTGTTACATAAAAAAATTGTAATTAGTAATAAGAGATATTAAAAATAAAACTGTACCATGACTCTTCATCTCCAGTAGTGATACAATGTTGTAAACGAGCACAGATCAATCGACTTTCTGCAAGTAGAAACTCAATTCTTGCAACGACGTCGTCTGCTTCCAAATTCCTGAAATAAATATCGTAAATCTTCTAAGAAACTGTGAGGCTAATGGAGACTCTGGCTTAGATAGGAATTTCCTTTTTAGAATTCAAACTAGCTAAGATTTTCACCCAGCGTTTATTAGAACAAGAATAAATTAGAGCCAGACTACTAGAACATTTACGCTATGTTTCATAAAGATATAGAAATAAATATAAAAATAATTACTCTGCATGTTTATAGGAAAATGAACGTAAGTATTTAGCATCCTGGTAAGAGCTTTTGATTCTTGTCGACTTAAATTTTGGATATGGTAATATTTGAAAACCGTCTAAAGAGTAAGCTGCTTTGTAAGTAATTGCGGGTCTGTAAAAGTAACAAATTAATAGCTTTACATAACGTCTATTAGTAGTAAATGATTTTACCTTTGCGACATGAATGAAAAAGCTTTATGCTGATTCTCAAATACAAGAGTTTTGTCAACACGACATAAAGCTTTTAAAGCTACAGTGAGAATCTTGGAATGATCTTTATCACCAAATTTTCTAAATTCTATCAATTGCAATACATTATGACCTCCAAGATTCTCGATAGATTCCATATTTGGATCTACTGTTGAGCATGCACTTTCGAATAACTGTAACAAGAAAAAAGAATTTCAATTGACACACATTAATTAATTTTTTATAGCTTATATAGCTGACCTGAAGATTAGGAGGAAATAGTTTCACAGCCGGCTCACGAATGTCTAATTTATCAATACCAGCTCGAATAAGTAGAGGATCATAAAATTTTTTAATGAGATTCTTGAGAATTTCTTCATCAGCAAAATTGCCCACGAGAAACATAAACATTGCATCTTTGAGAACGTGTTCAACCAATGCAGTCCATTTAGCTTCCTAATTGATTAAATTTTATGTTATGTAATGGAATCTGTCTATGACGGTATAGACAAATATTCATGAGTTATATATAGACAGAATACCCTTATACACGGAGTCTGTCTATATTATTTATAGCTCATTACTGTTATAGAGAAATTTTTTTGAGATTGCTATACTGAATTCTATACTCAGATTCACTCGCACTCATTACTCTCAGTTGCTGGAAAGTACCAAAAAATCTGAATTAGAGCTCCATTTAGACTCCAGTACTATTTTTCCACAACTTTCACTACTCTTTCCAAGGAAAACACTAAAAATGCTAAAGATGACATTCTTGTCCAATTTTACTGTTATAGAGAGAACAAAGTTTCCTAACATTGGCTGGAAATACACAGCTATAGACAGAATAGCGTTATAGTTCAAACCGTTATAGAGTCAATATAATGTATTTAGATAGGCTTTGAGCTGACAGATTGAAACTTAACCGTTATAGACAGATTCCAAAGTATTGGTACAATAACTCAAAATTTATTGCTTACCTTAACATAGATAACATGACATAGAGGACCTATTGGCATTTGCCGAAACTTGGATTTATTCTCATAAACAATTTTCATAAAAGCTCTCATCAACCTCAATGACTCGACATAATCTTCATCACTAAGACATGGAGGATCTGGGTACTCATCAGTAGCTTTGGACAACTCGTACATAAAATGTTTATTCATTGTATCTCTAGTTAATTCCTCAGCCTTACTTTGCTCCATGTATTCCTCATATTTAGAACTTTTCATCTCCTTCACTATAAACATTTTGGATTTTTGCTCAGCCAAAGATGAAATCTCTTCAATGACTTCCACGAAATTGCCTTTTTTGGACACTGTGCTATTATTCATGCTGATATATATATAAGACTTTCAATGTTACACTATATTAATAAAATTTAGATTAATTTATTTGTTGGGAACTAAAAAATGAAGCGATATATACTAATGTACTAAAGTTTATGGCCTTCACCAAGAATGCAAATGAGTAATGGCGACTATGTAAATTAAGTGGAGATGAATACTATTAAATACAAATGAGAGAGGAAACAAAACAGTTTTTTCTTGTTCAACAAATTTCTCCGTTCTTATTTCAGTATTAATACTTAATTTCTAAAAATGTACTTGTTATAGCACATACATTACAGAGACGACAACAATATATGATGTAACAATTAAATACAATTATGCCTATTACATACTTCTTTTCATAATTGTATTTAGAGGTTTTTTTTTACTTTAATGTTTTCATTGACGTATAAGAACACGTGTAAGCAATATACATATAGTATTCCTAATATTAATTATATTATTATATCAAAATCATCACTTCTGTGCGAACATTAATTTTTTTCATCTTTCTTTTTTCCTTTTGGAAACATTCGTCTCAGAGTTTTTCCTTACAACTTTTTTTCTAATTTTGCTTTGTACATATTCCACGTAAAATTACACAACAATATATCATTTTATTTGTCACCGAGTATATAATATACTAGCTAATAAATATTGTACATATAAATAATATTATGTTGTCACTTTGTACATAGTGAGCTTAATAGTCTATATGTGTGTGTTTTTAAGCAGTAGCAATTATAGGAGTAATATATGTATATATAAATAGCAGCAGTTGATATTTGAGAATTTTTGTAACCCATCATATAATAACATAAGTAAAATGTAGCAATAACGTTACATTAAATTGCATTCATTTGTAGCTATATAGAGACAATTTGTCTAATACTTGTGTATTTATGTGTCATAAAAAAACAAGGAAATTGGCATCGAACAAAATAACTACTTTCTCTACATCGGTGGCACCAAACATAAAATCACAATTTGAATAATACAACAAGCACAGTCTTGAATCAAAAACTATTCCAACAACTTAAAAAAATCAACCTAATATTAATAATAGAGTCTTGGTAGTATCATTGCAAAAAAAATTATTAGGCATGATATGACACAACATTATATTAAATATGAACACTTGAGTTTAACAAAACAAATATAATCCCAACAAATAGTGAATAGTGGCTTCGTCACTACACTCTTTATTGGGATTTGACATTAAAGAAAAAAACAAGATATGGAATGACTTTCTAAAGCTTTCTTCAGTCAAAAAATGTCAAGTTGCAAAATTACAAGAAATTATTAAAAGGGTACTACAGCTATCTACTATTTCGTCTTACAACATTTTAGGAAGAGTATTAAATATTTTTTTACCAGTCTTGTGTCATATAATCTACCACCGTGTAATTACTGTCAAGAAAAAAAAACCCGGAGAATTAAACATGTCCAAAAAATAATAACCACTTAGTTTCTATGTAGTCATTACATATACTCATGTACCCAGTAATGTACAAAAAGTATTTATGAAATATACAACTTGTTGTATTTCTGTGTCATGCATATTATTTTAACTTAACCCTAATCAGCAGCTGGAATTCTTTTTCATATTACAAAGTACATTAGGTTACAAATCTATATAAATTTTAATATATTATTATTACGATTAGTTTTAGTAATTTAGTAAAGTACTTAATAATAATACACTCTCTCTCTTCTCTATCCAATTCATAATATATAGAAAGAAGAGAGCGAGAGAGAGAACAAACTTTTTTTCATCGTCTTCCGAGTTATATTATTAATTTTAGTATATGACTATAATTTTTTTTAGTTGGTATATAGCAGCTCAAATATAATTTCTCTAGTATATACAACATTGCGTGTAACGATAAAGATCACACTATAGATATAAAGCCAAAGCTAAACTTTTTTCTGAGTACCGGAAGTCAATTCAATAAATAAACAAGAGTCTGAACGACATCATTACAAATGTAAGTACAATAATAGTGTGAAAATTACAAACAATATAAAATACATGCTATATATAGATTGAGATATAATATTTAAGTAATGAAAAAACAAAATTCTAAGAGTAGAAGAGTACATAGTAGTTTATGACAAAATAACTGGTATGAAAAAACTCACACCGTACTGAGAAAATAAACTTCTTACATCAAAAAGGTTCATGATGATATTCTTCCTATGATTATTATTTTTATAGAGATTTAATGAGAAGCGTGTGTTGTAGAGTATAGTGTATTGTAATTGTCCTTCCTAATACCTCATAAACTAAAATTACTAAATTTTCTTTTCCCTACTTACAAATTTAGGTACTAAGTCTTAATAATGAGAGAAAAATTGCATATTCTTCTGCAAGTCATATAAGTACTCAATTCTTTCTTAAACTATTACATTCCAAGAACGTTATAAATTTTTTTACTCTATATTATACTTTATATGCACTTTTTGCTCTGTGTTGTCATCATCATCATCTTATTATTACAAAGTAAAAACTCTTTTTTCATAAATTATGGCTCCGCTATCGTAATTGTGACTCTTCTTTACTTCTAGATGATACTGATGATGGTGGTGTTGTTGTTGTTGCTGATGATAAAATGTTGTCATCTCCTTTTGAAGGAGGACTGTGTTGTCCATTTTGACTAGAGTGTAAATGTCCTTGCTGAACACTTGAAGACATCATTGTAGAAAGAGGATTATTATTGAGTAGAGGAATTCCGCTGCTGCCTAAAGGACTATTTTTCAAACTACTATTACTACTGCTACTATTACTATTACTTCCAGCACCAAGGAGAAGAACTGCAGAATTGTTATTAGCACTGGACGACGTTGATGACGACGTGAGTCCTGTCGTTGTTGTTGATGGTGGTGTCACTGATGATAAAGGTTGCATTACAGGAGGAAGATTCATAAATGAGCCATTAAATAAAGGTCCTCTTATACCACCAGATGTTGATGAAAGTGGTGGTGGTGGCACAACACGAGAAGAAGAGAGTTCTCGCTCTCTCTCACTTAGTTGAAGTAGACTCATTCGAAATGACTCTGGAGCTGGCATCCTTGCACTAGCTGTAAAAGCATCCCAAGCAGATGTAATTGGAGTCAGTGCTGATGATGGTGGAAACAGTCTGTGAAATAGAAAAAACATTGTAGATTAGTTATTTATTTATACTGTGCCTACAGGCACCACACTCAAAGAGTTGCTATTTAAATTCACAACGTTATTATAGTAAGGAAGAGACTGAACGAGTGTGCTTTTTATCAAATTAACTACAATACACTACACATGTAACATTTTAAATGAAATATATATCATGGTCTTCAATTAAATAAAAATCTTTCAACCATAGGAAAATTCCATTAACTATACATATACATAGTTAGATGATGATTCTAATCAAAAAGAGAGGCATAGGAAAATTTTAGTATAATATAATTTACCTAGGGTGAGAAGCTGAGATCAAAGACTTGTTGCTATCATTAAGAAGAGCATGTGCTGGAATTTTGTCTCGTTCAAAAGATGATAAGGATGATGATGTCATCGTTGTCGGTGTCTTTCTTTCTCCTCTATCACCATTATAAGAATTACTAGTAGTGTCTTCTTTAATATTTCTAGTGGATTTTGTCGAATGGACGGTCGTAGAATGATGAGAGTCATTAGAGCGAGAACTTCTTGAGTCTGTGTCAACTCCATTTTCAAGTGGTGTCGTTCTTGAAGGACGAACTGGAGAACGATCTCTGTATGGTGAAGAGTCACGAACTCCTTTACTTTCTGAATGGAAAGACTCATTTTTCTTATGGCTATCTCGTCGAGTTGTTGATTCTGTTGTTGGTGTCTTGACATCTCTCTCACTAGCTCTTGCAGGTGGTGGTTGTTGTTGTTGAGGTGAAGGCCAACCAGGAGGAATAGCTTGACTACTATATGGAGCTCCTCGATGTAATCTACCAAGTAGAATCAGATGTAAAATTATATTAATAATTATTATTAAAGAATATCTCATCTATATCAACTTACCTATGCCACTGTTCTTGTGATGAACTAAGAGCACTCAGACTTGTCATATCTCGTCCCAAAATACTAGGTCCTAGGCTACTTAAGCCAGTAAAACTTGGTCCCAATCCACCGAACCCCGGATACCTTTGTAAAGGTCCTAAAATGGGAAAAAAATCACATAAAATTAAAACCACCAATGACAAAAATTATATGTATATATACTCCATTTAATTACACATACCTAAATGAGAAGCAGCAGAGCTAAGAAACATTGCTGGATCATAAGGTCCACCACGATGAGGATGTGATGTAAATTGTTGTGGTCCTCCATCAGGTGGTGGTCGATTCAACCCAGGGAAAATATGATTAGCAGAATGAAGAAGATCAGGAGGTGGTGGTGGAGGAGCAGATGACGATGATGATGAAGACGTTGCAGTAGACGATGAAGATCCTTTTGAACTTAATTGTGGTAATATTAATGCTCCACTTCCTTCTTCACTACGACCACTAGTACTTCTGCTAGGATGAGCAGAGGAAGATGATGTCGATGATGATGAACCAGGAGTAGTCGAATTCTTTACAGATGTTGAGGATGCTGATATTGAATTATTATTATTTGTATTACTACTACTACTTCGACTATCAGACTCGGGAACAGCACCATTACCACTATTTTTATTCGTTGTTGAATTATCAACGCCATTCTTTTTCTGATGTGTATAAATTTCCCAAGCTATTCTCACATGCATTGCATTCCATCGACCCGTTTTCTATAATATAAATAAAAATTTTTTAACATTAACAACATGAAAAGATTTCAAAAATTAGCAGTAGTAATATTACCTTTGGTGTGAAGGCAGCAATTTGACTAGGAGGCGCAAATGGTGTAGCAATATTAGGAGGTGGTAGCATACCATTGAGACCGTATCCAAGTCGATACAGTGAAGGATCAGGAAAACCTCGGACCTGAAAATATAAGCAATAAATTGTTCATCATTTCAAGCTTAGTTCCACTAGTGTATATAAAGTAGTTTATTTAGAATTGATACTAAATCCTCGCTAAAAACAATGACACTATACATAAAACTCATCTTCCACAAAACTCAATTCGTTCCGCTAAAACACAATCAGCTATGAAATTGAAAACTATGCTAAAATGATATGGAAGTAAATAAATACATCATAATCTATAGCAAATCGTCTTTTCTTCAAAATGTCAATAACTATATATGTACTAATAAATTATGTTATCTTTTAGTTTGACTTACCAAAGGAGGTGGAAAGAGAGCTGCAGCAGAGCCAGGAGTTTGTGAGATTTGAGGATTATGTGGTGATAAGTGATTGACAGCTGATAACGGTGGTGGTAATAGAGGATGATGAGGTGGTGGAGGTTGTGAGAGGTCACCAGGGCGAGATAGGAATGAAGTAGCACCACCACGCTCAGAGGTCAAGAATCTAGACTCCATGTCACGACGAACTAAATCACTTGAAGATGATCCTATATAAAAAAAGTAATTTATTACTATCACTCCTACTACTGAATCGTCATATATGTATACCATGATAGAAACTCTCTCCAGCAGATCCAAATATTGATGATGGCTGTGAAGTAGCTGAGTTGATTGAACTTAAAGGCAGCATTGGAGCAGCAAACATTGTTTGTGCAGTGTATGAATTATGTCCAAATCCTGGTGGATGACTTGATGTTC
The DNA here is from genome assembly GCA_009869805.1 of Oncopodura yosiiana. Classification (NCBI taxonomy): domain Eukaryota; kingdom Metazoa; phylum Arthropoda; class Collembola; order Entomobryomorpha; family Oncopoduridae; genus Oncopodura; species Oncopodura yosiiana. The sequence continues at coordinate 9,284 of VCNE01006368.1, forward strand.
CAAATGGTGATTGACCAGGAGCGCTTAGAGGTGGTGTTGGTCTTGGTGGCAATCCACTACAAAAAAAATTTTATATAGTAATCATTGTATTACAGTTGCAATACAAATATATATTTACCTTAGCCAAGAAGCAGCTTTCGAATATGAAAGATTTTGCAAAGGCGACAAATTAGGTCCACCACTAACAGTTGGAGTTACACTTGTCCGACTTAAACTGCTCACATTACTGCTAAAAAAGAAAACCATCATTACAATAAATATTATCCAATCCATCCTACTCGTATTATTTCCTAGAATTACCTATAACTCTCTCGTTCTCTCAATGGACTATGTCCTCTTGGTGAATGTGTTGACGACGCTTGATAACTTGCAAAATTCTGATGATTTTGTGAAGTATGTAATTGATGTTGATGATGTAAACTGGGACTATTCGTTTGCCTTACAACAGGACTATTTCTTGATGTTGTTGGAGAGTCTAAAAGTCTTGCAATTGAACCAAACGTATTATTTTTTGAAGTGCTTGCAGTTGTTGTCGGTGTAACTAGAAAATATACAAAAGTAGACGCCATGAATATTTACAAGAAGCTTATTATAACGGTAAATCTAATCTAAATCTTTAAATACCATTTCCTGTCGGAGTATATGATGCTTTTCTTTTTAAGCTCGGATGATTCTGATGAGCAGCAATCGATGATGGAGATTCTGATAAGGAGGAAGGCGAAGATGAGAATGTTATTATAGCTGGTGCACTGCTCACATTTGTACAACTTGCTGTATTCCCACTAAAGCTAAGGCTACTATCAACCTAAAAGAAATAAATACTTAAATGAATACTTTGAATAATAAGCGATAAACAAAAATAATCTATCTATTTACCTTTACATTTTCACTCAGAGATAAATGTCGACTCTCATGACAACTTGAATCCTCAACATTACTTTTTCCTGAAGCTGATAGTGTTGATAGAATAACAGGTGAGTCACTAGAACGATGATGATTGTCACCACCAGGATTTAAATGATGACTAATTCGAGATGAATATAATTCAGACTGTGATACTATTCCACTACCACAATTAGTTGATGATCCTAATTGCTCTTTATTATTTCCTCTCTCTGCCTCAAGATGATGATCAGATGGTGGACCAGAAACTCGAGTTATAGCCGTTGTTGCATATGGAGTAAATAGAGTTTGAGTTTTATTTGGTCTCACTCCTTTAATAACATCCAATGATTTAGCTATTGGAAGATTCACTCCATTATGTCCATTAACATCTGAAGCTACAATTATACTACTTCCTCCTCCACTAGTAGAGACAGCACTTTGATTTCCTCCTGTTGTTGAAGACGTTTCTTCAGGACCATTCTAGAGAAAACAGATTACAAGATTATATTAGATTTATATGTCATCTAAATCTCTATATTAAAGGCTCTATATTCTCCCTTACCGTGCAAGTAGAAGGTGGTACTGTAGTCGAAGATTTTTGTAGAATAATTTCTGGTGAGTCTCTTGAGTTAAGTTTGAGTGGACTTAGTGGAGAAATGGTACCAGTTCCAACAGAGAGATGATGATGACGATGTTGTTGACTTGGCCTCGTTGTGATTGATGTGATTTTGTGGGAAATCGACACCTTTCTCATTTGATGAATGCAGATTGTCTCGGGGATATGGAGTCGAATCTATCATTTTCATACAGAATATACAACATATAGAAAACGTTTGAAATGTCATCGTCATCAATTAGTTGTACGCATTTGTGTACATAGAAAAAACTAATGTCATAAAAGCTATGAAACTCAATATATATACAAATCTGAACTCAAATGAAGTTGTAGAAACACTATAAAGTAGAAAAAACGGAAGAAAGTCAGACAGAGTCTCAATGATCAAACCTAACCAACTATAACAACTTTCAAAAAGTCTTTTCGACTCTCTTCTGAGAGTAACCAAACTACCAAAACTCAATTTCTTCATGACACCCAATAAACAGTAAAGTGAGGGTTCATGCCTTTTGCCCAATGTAGCAGCATGAGACTAAAGCTTCTTAACTGAGCCATTGGGCCTGAACCATAACGCTACTGAAGAGAAAAAACAGTGTTGGGCCAGAAGTGAGCCAATAGACAAATGCCTTTCTTTGGTGGAATTGAGGAGGATTGTTGGAGTGGTGAGGAAGAGACGTTGAGCCTATCATCTTTTCCCATTGGCATTTTGGTGAAGGCCCAATGGCTCACTTAACAAGCTTCAGCCTCATCT
>VCNE01006370.1:0-81533 GCA_009869805.1 Oncopodura yosiiana
TATGTTAACACCACTGTATGCTAACACCAGAATACAAGATTACAGGCAACCTTTTCTCAATGTTAACACTGTCTAAGGCCTATGTTAACACCACCTCGTATGTTAACACCACTGCACAAGATAGCCGTATCTAACCAGATGTTGACTATATAGTAGATCAAAAAGTCTCCTTAGACTCTTGTTTTTCTCAGGCCTCAAAAACTTTTAAAGGAACTTTAAATCTAGCTCAACAACTAGTATAATTACACACTAACTAGAAACCACTCACTTGTTCTCTTGTAAGACCCAGATGACAGTCTACATTGGCGACAATATAGCCTCCAACACAAGTTTCACCTCATTAGTGTGAGATTAGAATGAAGCTACAAATCAATTTCTTCATGCCTTTTTTAAATCTCACAATATCTATGTGATACTTTTTTATGCTGAGAGATAAAGAGAGATGAATTACGCAGTGGTAACTTTTCTATATACAATGCAATGTCTACTCTAGAGTTTCTAGATACTAGTGTATTACATATAAAATGAGTTAAAAACTTTGAAATAAATTATATAGAAAATAAACTCACCTCTTTTATAGTATGATAAACTAGCAAACAAAGTTTCCTATAATATAGCTTTTGATTTTTCTGGAACCAATAATCACAATCAACTTGAAATTTTAGTCCTTAAAAGTTAGCAGCAGCTTTGACGAGTAGCACAAGTAGCACAGAAATCTTGTATATATAGTGACTCTGTTAAATGATCAAAAGTTTAGAATAATATTTCAATATGTTACATTTTGTATGTCAAATTCTAAGTAAATATGACACAATAAGCTATAAAACTCTAATAATAAATACATGCTAATAAATAATATTCATATAACATATATGTTACTACTCTAATTGCTCAACTCTAGTCAATTGTGAGCAAGAGACAATAAACATATTAAAAAAAGGTCATGCTCCTTCCTTTAATTGTCAATGTACTAAACTACAAAGTCTAACTATTATACATATACTATACTAATAATACTCTTTTTGTGTAGTTTAATTCTATATACATAAACAACTAGTGTATTTTTGATGTTGATACTCACATAGTTTTTTTTGCGCAATTTCTTCTTTTAGATATAATAATGATGACTACAAGATATTTTTCCTCTTTCCTTTTTCCTATTCATGATCACTATATAAATTACTCTGCCGAACGATAATTCAATTATTGAGCGATTTTCATAAAACTTTGTTACATACACAATATATAAGTGTTTACTATTTAACAGTTTGTCTCACTTTAACTTTTGAGAAAGAGTTATTTTCCTAATTAGTTCAGTCCGAGCTCAATAATATGCATTAACAAGAGTCTCAATGGACAGACACAAGACATCAGAACACTTCAAACTTTTTTTAATCACATACTGTTTCTCCACCTCACAATGACACTTGATATTTCCCAACAACAATAACAATCCTTTGACTTGCTCTTTGTGCGTCTCAAAATGTTCCATCAAGATATTATTATTTTTAACTGTTTTGTTTATACGTCGTAGCTAATACACACATATGCACAAATGTTGTTACACAGTGTAATAGAGTACAAAAAATCGATGGCTTTTTAAAACTAAATGTTGAGCGCGAGGAAGATTGTTGATTTCTTTCTGGATTTTGTGCTTTATATGACAATTAATTGGTTCTTTTCCAAGTATAGCAACTTGTATATGATAATCGTCGTGAACAGTTATTATTATTAGAATTCAACTAACTTCTAAAGAACTTTAACAATTCTCAATTGATTAGAATTCTCACCAACAAGTTCAAGGAGCAATCGTTTAGGATAGGTTGACGAGCCTTTACGTACTTTGTTGTTATTGTTGCGATAGTAGTAGTTGTAGTGTGAAATTTTCATCCCGAATTTTGCAAAATTATACGCAGTAGGGATAAAAAATAATCAAATATGATGTACTATGTGTATCATAAATTGTTAGCTTTTTGCACACTTTTTTCTGCAGTCTTTTCTAACACTGCAATAACGAATAATAATTCTTACCAAGTTTTTTTTCTTTAGGAGCAGATCGCCACAAACTTTAGATTTAATTTTATTACTATGATGTTAATCCATCATGACCAACAACAACGCAATCACAGAAGAGTTCAAACAACTCTGCTGATGATTTTGCTTGAAGTGGAGGAGATTGTGAGAGTTTCCTTCTGTCAGTGAAACGTGTTGTATACTAGAGAAGATAATCAGCTTGTGTTATGTTTTTACTTGGCTCATGTTGGCTCCTTTAGTTGCTGCGGAATAGAGAAGAGAAGGCAATGGGAGGTTATGTTATGTTCCCCAACAAAGACTCTGCGCAGGGATAATCTGTCCAATATTATCTTGCTGTTGCTATTTTATACAGACTTGCTAACCAACTTTTGGGTCGATCGGTCACAACAAACTCTTTCTTTAGTGACAATAATGCCGAGAGACTTAAAGTTGGCCAGTTAAAAAGAAAAGAGACATTTAGTACACTCCAGTTTTACAAAGTCAGGATGTCAATTAAATTCATAGTATAATGCATATATGCTACTTCCTTTTAGAAAAGTACCAAAATCCAAAGCATTTTGGCAAAACTTTTTATGTCATCATCATGATGTCTTTCTCCAGAAGAAGCATCTGCATGTATATACATCAATAACCTTGAAAATGAAAAGTATATAGTGTTGCACAATATATGAGGAAAAGTTGACACGGATGAAAGTGACAGTTTAACTATAAAGTGCATAGACATTTAGAAATTGCTTGCACTATTAGTAGTATTAGTATATTAAATTACGCATAGTATCACTTACATAGTAATATCTACAAATTATTTTGATTTGATTTGGTGTAATATGAGAGTTGAATGACTTTTAAAGCTATTATATGTACATGAGATAACAACGCTAATCATGCATATATAGTAACAACATGATTATATCTCTAGTAAAAAGACCAACTAAGTTTTCGTTTTCATTTTAAAGGACATTTTTAATTGCTGATCGAAACTCATTCATTATAGACACAAAGTATCTAATTTAATTGCTTTCAAGTCAATATTTTTTTATCAGAGAATGAATACATTGTAGTCGAGCAAACTATGCCTTGCATTTAAGTAGTTCTTTCTAACAAAAAACTGCGTTTCAGCACACCTATTGGATCGATAGGGTAAGCATGAGGCATGCCTATATGATACAGGTTCAAGGACCGTGTAACTTTACCATCGAAGCTATTGTATGTATATTTTATAGGAGAATATAGGGAAAGTTAGGTTAGGGAAAATTGCATGGTGAAAGCATCTTAAGAAGACGAAGACTTGTTGTTATTATTGTGGCGTACTCAAGGCTTTGCGAGACAACTTTACTTTCTCCTTCGGGCAACAAGAAGAACAAGACTGAAGAAGTGAAATCAGACAAAGCAATCGTCTCTCTCTACTATCAGATCAAGTTTCTTATTATTATGTACATTACTTGACATGTAATAGAATTTTGTAGTTTTATGAAGAAAAAACCAAAGTCAAAATGTATCACAAAATAAAATCTCATTTGGAAGCATTCCAGAGACAGAGAGATTTAATTTATTTTGGACAATCTGTCTCTGAAATTTTGGAATAGAGTTTCTTGGTAACGTGATGAAGAATTTAAGTATGGTAAAGAAATATGTTTCCTTTTCTTGGCTTCTTTGCTCTTCTTCTTCTTACAGTTTTGGTAACAGGATAACAGGAAGTGCCTCAAAGAAGTTATAGGTAGCCAAGTTTCTTGGATAAAATAATATACTTAGATTTGTCTTTTAAGATAATGCAATTTAAGCTGTAATCAATTTTCTGAAGACATATATTGTATATAATTTGATGCATTTTAGTATCTTTTTAGAATTCATTTTGAAAGAATTCGTGTGTATCAAGTTGAGTGTTTAAAATCTCTACTAACAACATTGAGTCAAACATTTACAATAATATGCATATCGATTGCCCTTCCTGTAATTTTCCTTTTAGTAAACAACAAATTCTAATTTATGAATTGATAGTTGTTACCTCAATTAAATTACCTTTAATTATGTCCAAGTTTCAGGTCAACAAACTGTCTTCATTATTTATATTTTATGTATTCCTTGCGTCATTCAGTTAATAGAATCAGTTTGTAAAACTACAAGTTTTTTTTAGCTAGGTATTTGCTTATGTAGAATATATATATATTTGTTGTTTCCATCAGGGTATAAATGACGAGCGGTAATAGCATCATAAAGTACCATGAAAGTAGTAGGAAAGGAGTAATTTCAAGGTTAGGAAAGATCTGAAGGTTCAATTCTAAGAAATCATCTTCATCTCTCTATATAGACTCGACATACATATATACTTTACAATTTGTCATTTTGAGACAGCTTGACGTTGTACTTTTGCCATATTTTAAACAACAAGTGTGTGCAACCTTTGATCATGGAATTGAGTCAATAATTTAGTAGTTCGTAAGTTACTTTGTCAAATACATTTTACTGTGTATTATTATACTTCATATGAATTATCTGAAACTCTAACATATATAGTGTATTTCAATTTGCAAGCATATGTATATAGATATCTTACTTTGATCACTTGTCAACTCAACATCATCAAAGGGCAGAAACAAGCAAAAACAAACACTCCATGTAAATTTTAATTGTGTGTAATGTGGCATGTATATATAAGTATATTATTAAAAGTTGAGCAAGTCAAGTCGTTTTGTTTGAAAGATCAAATTTAAAGTACACTAGAATGACAAGAGAGAGACATGAAAATTAATCAAATGTTAATTTAAACAGGGCACATTGTCCATACAAAGACTTAGAAACAACTTCAAATAGAGTATAACAGTTTTCATAGTAGAAAACGTATATTAACTACTTGGTCAAATTCAACACTCTCTTTCTGTTGTCAGCTATTATACATTGTGACTTATTATTGTTATATAGCTTTTGTCTCATTTATTGTACATTATCCGACTCTTCTCATCATATTATCTCTGTCTTCTCGCCTCCACTAGCAACTGGTAATTTTGCACAATCACTGCTCTACATATGTATCTGCAAACGAAACTTCTGTTGTGAACCGAGATGAGAGCGAGTTAACAGCCTCAGTGTCCTAGTTGTGTGTTAAAGTCAGAAAGTCAATCATTCTTTATGTAAATATACAATAGGGACATACTTATATATATTGCCTACAGGCAGTACAAAATAAGCATTTAAAAAGGATTTCACTAAAACTCGTTCATTGTAGAAAATTGTAAATCCTTATTATATCTTCTGTGTATTTTTATATATTTGAGTGATTAAGCCTCAAACAAATTGCCTACACGCCTTCATATGAAAAACTTATTATGTTGATGATAAAGAAGTTTGAAGACGAAGCCTCGTGACAGAATCAGAAATGAGAACAGCGTCGTAGATAATTGTTACTATTGACATGAGCTTGTTCAAATACATATATAGGCTTTTTTATGACACACTGTGTTGTTGAAGTATTTAAGCTGTATATATATACTACAGTAGTTGTTGTTTTGATGATAAAAAATATGTATTGTCCAACTTGGAGATAACACTGACATCTCAAACTAGGAGCTTAGCTTATACAGAGACTGATTCATCTACATTGACGCGACTTTGAAATTAATTCCTACATTCAATTAAGCTTTTTTGATAGTTGGTTTGTTCTATATGAAAGCCCTGATTCTTAACTAGTGCTTTATATCATTTTTTTCCACAAGTTAAGCGCTTCCCTTCATTTGCCAGGGGTCACTTTGCGCCACTCATCATTTAAAGTTTCCAAAGTCCATCGAAAGTTGTGGCTCGTCGTTGTTTTAAAAATCCAAATCAAAAAAATGTCCAATGATGATATGTCCAGTGGTTTGACTAGTCTTTCACTGTTCTTTATTAGTACTGGACTATTTTTAGTTTGTCGATTTTGCATAATAGACTACTTTCTTAGCCACGTGCTCTCTCAACTTTGCATAACATTGTTTTATTGCATTAACTTTGAACCTTGTAAAGTTTGTTAGCCTAGATAATGATTAATAATTCTGTTAACACGTAGTTCATTAGATTTAACTATCTTTGCTATTCTTTGTTGACTCATTGGGTTGGAGCAGGCATAAGTTTGTCAACTCTAGAAAGGAAATAATTAGTTCTGTCACTTAATTGTCTTCCTGGTGGTGGTCTAGAAAGTCCACTTGTCATCAAATGCATTCGCAACTAATAATTCGATGTATTGTCCTCAACCTGACAGTTCACTTTTTAAAGTTCTTTTTTATTTACATTTGCGCTATAGTTTAGTTTGTAAAAGTTTTTTTTAGTACCTTTACTTCTGAAGAGCCCTATGACATTTTTCAAGATTTCTTTTTTAAAACAATTATAGATAATCAGAAAAGGATTGTGCTTCTAATGATGCAAATCGTTTTGCAAAATATAAAAAATTGCGGTCGTAGCATTTTTTCAAAGTCGCGTCAATGTAGATGAATCAGTCTCTGTAGATGCATCATATAGTATGTAGGATAAGAAAAAAAATAATAAAACAAATAATTTGTGACAGGATCAATAGAACATAAATTATCTCTATTTAATATCCATATTATAAACTAAACTTGAAATTATATAAACCATTGTTATATTTTACTTTTGTGGAGTAGGATGATATAGTATTTCAACTTCCGTAATTTTTCCATATTTATAACCGTTTTATTTTTGGCAGTTAGAGTATAGAGATTCTCTTTTAGCAATAGTATAGAGATTCTCTTTTAGCAATAGTTACTGTCAAGAGTATTAGAGTAAAAAAAATAGTCAGTCTCTTTGTCATTGGCAAAGTTTAAAATGACTGTAGGTCAATGTGCCGTAAACATTGAATACTTAACAACGAAAATTGTGTGACGAGGAATATATACATATATTCCAATCCAGCACATGAAGATTGGAGAGATGCAAGTATCATATTTGAAGTTATGTATTTCCCAGTGTTGTTGTTGTTGTTATTGCAATATACGCTACTGTATATACATTATGTATATATATATATACTCTCAATGATGTAAAAACATAACATATTCTTATTCTCTATAGCTTAGAGGAATTATAAGCAAGGCATATGGTACAAAGGTTCAGTTTTTTCAAAGCTACTTAGTTTATTGGCTTCGCATAGCTTGTATATAACTAACTCTCTAGATACTCCTGCTGACTATAGAGTTTTATAAAACAAAAAAAAACATGTTAACGACGCAGTAAAGCAAGGCAAAGAAAGAAGAAGTTATAGTTAGTTACAAGAAAACTTATTTGCATTTAGAATACTGATGTGATGAAAAAATATATAACTATTATATATGGAACTTGTATAGGAAACTACTACGGTGTGAGGATATAAAAGAAAATAGAGATATATATGGTTGTGAATCCAGGTTAACGTTACGCATGATGAGTTTCAAAAAATCTTCCTATGCCACATGGCTGGAGTGGAAAGTAGATGATGGATCGTCATAGTGTTTGATTAATATTTCAACACAAAATTTCTACATAAGCCTATGAAAAACTAGAGCCAAAAGCTTGACTTTTAGTCTCATAGTTTCTACTATCATCTTTCATCGAGTCCACTATAAAATGTGTATATAATAAACTTTAAGCTAGTATATTTAGGGCAAGCACACTGTGTGAACAGATGTAGGCCAGAGAGATGAGAGAACAAATAAATACTGTGTATATTATATATATATATATGTGGTTATTTATCCAGCTTTATTTGGTCACATCATATCACATCAGAGTAGAAGAGAGTATATATATAATATATAAATAGAACTTTTGAATAGACTACTAATGATTAACGCAGTCCAGATCGTTCCAGTTTTTCAACAACATGAATACTTACTATTTTAAGCTTCATTTACATACACAGTTAAATTTTGCATATATATAGTTAAAAATATGCATATATATATATGAAGCAATAGATAGAGAAAGGTCAAGACTCTTTTGCCTTTTTCTTGGCTAGTTTTAAAAGAAAATGTTTAACTTACTTTGTCTCAAGAAGAAGAAGAAGAAGACCATTCATATAAACAAATTTCAGAGTTATTAATGTTTGTACAAGCTTCAAACTTCTGTAGTTACAAAAGATTACAATATTTGTGAGTTAACATAAACCATAATGAGCATTTTAAGATTAAAAAACTATAGTACTAATTTTATACAAGTTTGAAATACTAAATACTACTAAAGGAGATGAAAAATTTCAAAAACTGAGATAAAAAAGTATTAAAGGTTCGTTACACCCACACACATGGACTCAGAGTTCGATGTCCGAAATTTCAAGTTCAGAGCTTGTATTATTATTTTGTATATCAGTAATACTAGGTCCCTTGTACACATACTAACATATATATATATATGTAATACTCTCAATTGTACTTCATGCTTGCATTTTTAACCTGACTCTGATATATGTATATATATGAATTGAGATAATATTGGATGCAGCAACCCTGTAAACTACAATATTCCCCTAATTCAGAATTTAAGTATAATAATATATCTGTAGATCATCAACTATCATCATCAACAGTATAGAGCATGTTACACTCACTCTTCCTCATCCTCATCTCGATTGGGAGTTTTAGGGAGAGTTGCGAGAGATTAATATAAAATGTTATATATTGGTATATATATATATGTATATATCTATTGGTTGAAGAGAATCCTAAATTTTTTATCATTTCCCATGCAATGAAGAAGATACTCTTGTTGCCGAAAACCCCTTCCAGCTGGTAAAACAGCTGATCTCTCTCAGAATCTGCTTCTACCGAGTCATCTCACTTCTAACGCGTCACCCTTTTGTAACAACGGAAGTGTATATATATATAGAGAGAGACTTTCATCTCTGAAAAAAGGTTAGAGGACTGTAAGAAATGTAGCTTTTTGCACCATGCTATAGCGTAAACAAAACCAACTTTGCCAACTCTCTTCCAAGAAACGAAGAAATGCATGGTAGCACACTAATGTGCAAAGAAGAAAAACGCATGACTCTCTGCTTATTTGCTCTCTCCTCCTCTTGTTTTCTTATATACTAATTGCAAAGACTGAACAGTGCTATAATACATACATCATGCTAAGAAGCATTTCATTATTGCCTGGAAAAGTTATTAGATTGCCAAACAAAACATTGTACAATTGTTTACAGATCTTATAGATCTCAATACATTTAATAGTGGAATGTTTTCATTTCCTGGTTTGAACAAGAAGAGCAATAGTCAAAAGCTCAATACATTTTGTATGTACGCACTTTAGTCAAATGACCTAGTTTATAAAATCCTTTTGTGCTGTTTCTAGGCACATGGCTTCTAGATAAACATATTTGAGCCCCACTTATACTTACTCTTTGCAAGCTGCCAGCATAGTGCGCAATAACATTTTATGCTTCAATATTATATTCATCTCATATTGCGTAGAAAGTGAGAGTAATAGTTGTAAAAAGTAGTTTTTATAGATGATCATAGAAGAGTATATGTATACTAGAATATAGAAGCTCAAGTGCAAACAAGATTCTATTATGAAGTACATTATGTGTGTGCTAATGTACATATATATGTTATAATGTCCAGTGTATGGCAAGAGTATGTATAATGTTTACACACACATTTGCTAATAATGTAATAATAATTTAATCAGACTTAATTGCGACGCATAAAATGATGAAGTCTTACAAAAATCGAGTTTTCTATCGATACTTTCACCTCATTATGACCTTGAATTGATGACAATATATAAAATGTTGCGTATTATTAAGTGAATTAAAAGAGGTATTTTCTATTATTACCTCAATGAGAGATGCACATAATGATATTGAAGCAGGTCGTGTTTTTTTGCATACATTAGTTACTTCGTAATAGGTCGGTGAGCGACCGCAAACTTTCACTGCATGACTTTCTCCTCAGTGAATTCTTTTGGATGTCAATGACCTTCATAGTCATATTATTAGCTATAGTATGATATATGATTGCATATAAGAGTGATTCTTTCACACACGCAAAGCGCAGTTTCCTCAATGATGTTTCACTTATAAATACTTATATGACAGAGCAATATGCCAATATATGTATACCATTTCTTCAAGCTTCGAAGGTAATATCATATAGTTACTGCGTCGTATTTTTTGAATGATACATTATTTTAATAGAATGATATTGCATAAACATCATGAAATAGTATATATATATATATTATCCCATAATAATAGGTTTACAACAAATGAAAAACATTGACCAATAGTTACAAGTATTATTTATAGTTGGAAGCATCAGGATCATTGATGGAGAAAAAAGATTGTGATAGATGAAAAGTTGTAATACAATTAGAGAAATTCAATTTCTACACAAAAACGAAAAAAATGCTTTCTTTTTATAGAGATTTTGTTTCTCCTTCTTTAAAGTTTCTCAAAGGTTTCCTCTTTTGAATTGATCTCCTTCAAAGGCTTCAAAGAGTGCTTTGAAATTTCCAGCTCCAAATCCCTTTAACATGATTTTTTTATATCCAAATTAATTAAATCCGAGAGTTGACATAGCGTAGAGCAAAAAGAAAGTAATAAATGTTGGATTATTTGAACTTACATTATGATTGTGTCTTTGAATCACTTCAAAAAACAATGTTGGTCTATCTTGAACTGGTTTAGTGAATATTTGTAGCAAATATCCATTGTCATCGTAATCAATCAATATATGTAGAGCCTGTCAGTAAAAAAAGTTAATTCTTAACTCCAAAAACTGTTTGAACCAGAATTTGGTTGTAAAATATATTTACCTGTAATGCATCTAAATCCTCAGAAATTTTCACTTTTGAGTGCTGAAGATTTTCTCTTAGTGTTTCATAGTATGATGGAGGCACTTCAAGAAATTCACATCCTCGCTCACGAAGTGCTTTCACCTAAAAAATGTAGTAAGCATGTAGTCAACGAGAGAAAGTAGAGCACGTTAGTAAATGCTATCATGTATTATTGAAAGTATGAAGGCACAAAGATTTTTTACAAAAATTAAAGTGTGTATATACTAAATGTATAGTCTTCCTAATATAAAGATTGCAAATTGTTTATATAGGAAGATTATACAGAACTAAATTGCACATTAAATATATCCCAAGAGACACTATAGAGAATAATATGTAATAGGAAGAGAAAAAAACAGAGAGATATAGAAAAACATCTGTGTACTAGTAAAAGTACACCGTTAAAGAATATAAGTTTAATGTATGTATTTACTTACATGTACTTACATTTACTTAGTGCAATGTTTGAAACATATATTTGCACTGAAGAATATAGAAATAAAAAGCCCTGTGGAAAATCGACCCACAACGACCGCAAAAAGCAACTTACCTTTTCGCAGTTGCCAAAACCAATTGCAAAATTCTGGAGAGTAGTAACGAAAGAAAAAGAAAAAGCAAGATGAATGCGAAAGTAGAACAGATAAACAATGAAAGTTTTTTGAACAGGAAAAAGAACTCAGAAAAGTAAGAAAGAACAAGAGTGAAGAACAAATCCAAAAAAGTACTTAATGTATAGAGTGAAAGAAAAATTCAAGTAGTTTTAGTATAAATTGTATATGGTACCGTTTGTTTGTATTTATGTATGTAAACTAGTACGTATATATTTAAACAAACTGTTTCTGATCAGAATGCATACATTTATTCCCGGTTTTAACACATAATTACAAAAAAACTAATTATTATATATGCGAACCAGAATGAGTGTATGCATCCTGACTGTATACAAACACACGGTAACATATATGGTAAGACACATATACCGTAAATGTCCGAATAATAGCCCCCGGCCATTATTTAAAAAAACGATGCGGAGCCCCGGCTATTATTTGGACCCGGCTACTAAATGAGCACGTTTTTAACCCGTGTTTCCTATCCTATTATTTCCTACTTCCCACTAGATGACCCGGCTATTATTCAGAGCTCCTGCTACTATTTAGGCCCCTGCTATTATTCGGTCATTTACGGTATATATATATATATATATATATATTTAAATATATGTTTGTGCGTGTGTTACTTTGAAATTATAGATGATGTGAAAACACATCATTGTGAAGTCAAAAGTATATTATATATATATATATATATATAGCATTAACTTTATCTCTCATGTTGTATTACAGAGTAAGGTAAGAGAAAAGCTTTTTATGTTTCTTGCCAGAAAAGGTTTAGTTTACACTTTAGTAGAGCCCGAAAAAAACAAACAATTGTATATATAGCAACAACAAGGCCAACTTACTGCAGGAATAATGTCAGTTGTATTAAGGGCGACATGTTGGACACCAGCACCACCATAATAGTCGACATACTCTTGAATTTGACTTTTCTTTTTTCCAGGTGCTGGCTCATTGATTGGCATCTGTCAGAATAAATACGTAATTGTTGTTTAGAATCTAAAAGCAAATGCATGAAGACTCTTTTTTTTAGTTATAAACAATTCTGATCTCATCTCGTGGAGAAAGTCGTTTCATAAATTTTAAATAGTCCTATTGAAATCATATTTTAAAACCGGACATCAAATTTAAAGTTATTGAGAATTGAAGAAATTGTTAAAATGAAATGAAGCTCACATACTACACAGTGCATACAATTTCAAGAAAATGTACATATATAGAGAGTATCCATATTTTTTATATTAATAGACCAAAATAAAAATTGATGACTAACTTTAATAGTTTCTTCCCAATTTGCCATGACAATTGAGCGAAGTGCAGAGTACTCGGTATGAATTTGAGTGTCGTCCACAGACCAAAATCGATGAAACATCAAACTCGTCTCATACCTATAAAAATAAAAATGGACAGTCGTCATATATAGTATATCATTGATCATATTGTATGTAGTTTCCTCTCATGAAACTAATGTTTGAGTATTCACATAGGTCATTTGAGTTAAAGCATGCACTATGCAATGCCAGTACTATATATGTAGCTCTCATCTCATATCCTTTTACTTTTACTGCTTTCTTTTCTTCAATGTGAAAGCTCTTGCTTCCAATGTTGTGTGTGTGTTCCCGTATAGAGTTACAAAAAAGCTATTGCACTCTCAGCTCTCTAGCTCTCTCCTAAAAACTACGTCGTAGCTCGATTTGGACAATGAACTCCAAAAGCAAGTTCTCTCTTTTTTCTACCAGTATGTGCGTATATTTAGAAGAGGAAAGTCATTTGTATACCTTCTCTTTGATGTATACAAGAAAAAACGAAAGAAATTAAGGAAATGCATAACTCTTACCATAATAAATAATATTGTTTTCTGTATTTATAGCAGGAGCATTACTCATTAAAAAGGTTTAAGTATTTTAACATCTACTCATGTGCTATAGCAAACAACACATTATGGATAACATCAAAAATAATTATATATAGTTAGTTTATCAAGGCAAAGTCGTCGCAGTACCAACTTGAATTAACATTATGCACGTTGAATTAGGAAAAAAAATTATACCTTAGGTATATGCACTATACTATTTACTGTAGTAAGAAGTAAACATATCTAGGTTTATAAACCTCAAAAGAAAGTTGTCAGTTTATATATGTACATGTTTGTGTGTTTCATGTAGCAAGTCAATTTGAGAACTACCTGATGTATATACTTTCATGTAGAGAAGAAAACTAGTAAGTTTATTTGCTGAAGAAGAATTGCAAGTGAAATGGAGTACGACGTTAGAATATGGAGAAAGCAGGTGCACTGTACTCGTTTCTATTCCATTAGAGGTTATTGACTAACTCGAACGTGGTTGAAAAAGCATAATAGCAGAGTACATGTAATGTTAGAATATAATAAAGCAACGATATATCAAGCTCTGACTATGCAGTTTTTTCTTGTGTATCTTGTGCATTGCTGCTTCAAGCATTTGCTTTTATCTCTTATATATATATATATATATACTATACTACTATATCTCCTGTTCTGGTGAAAGCAACCAAAAAACTATTAGAGAGAAAGAGTATGGAAAAAACTTACCACTTGGCTACGTCTTCCATTTGTAAATCTGGTTGATTCCCAACAACATGATCAATAAAGCCCAACTTGCAATTTGGTCTGTACAGTTTTTGTCAAAAGTGAAAAAATTAGACAAAAAAGTTACTTTACATTGATCAAATTTGTATGATGACATATTTTACTTCAGTAAAATTCCTATACTCAATTAATTTATATTGGATTTTGCCTAACTTTTATTGATATTAAATAAATGAAGCGTTCACACTAATTCGTTATATTTATTAGATTATTACCTTTAACCTTATACTTAATCTACAGTCATTTTATTAAAGATCTGTATACTTTCTCAACATTCTGGTACTTTCCCTCCATCAACTTCAGTCTACATATACCAGAGACGACAAACTTCGTCTCTAAGCTTCTAGGAAGCTGAAATACTCACTGAGTGAATCATGTGTACTAAATAATTTAGTAATCCTTAGAGCAATTCTCTTCGTAGAACCTGTTTTTTCTCTCAGTAAATAAACTTTCGCTCTGGATATTGCTGAACCTTGGCTTTTTCCAAAGAACAAAATGTTACCTATGCTATACTAGATGACATACAGTGTATCAAAAAGAAGAAACCATGTTTGCTTCTTCGTGTGCTCAAATATTTTAATTTAATAGTAGTGTTCTAAACGACAATTATCTATGGCAAATATGCTATACATATTTCATCCAACTAATGTGGCTGTTAAATACTTGATGAAACTTGAAGATAAAGTGTCAGTGTGGCATCAGGAATTGCTTTATATTACAATACTTCGCTTCATTGGTATGATTACTGTTGTTAATACAAGCGGAAGAGTCTATTTAATGTCTCCCAACTGATTTGACTACACCAATATAACTGATATTGTATAAGATAGAGACAGAGAGAATTTAACTGCTTACAATTTGGAGGCTAATGGATCTTCATATAAAGCTTTATGATATCCAGGAAGAAACAAGCCTTGGTAATTGCCACGCTCTACAAAAGTATGTGTAGTGTCTCCATACTATATGAATATGTAATAGAATTTAGTTAGTTTATTCATCATCATAAACGTATTGTAGATTTCATACCGTTTGAACCATTGCAAATCGAACTTTTCCATTTTCATCAGATTCTTCCCAGATATCTCGAACAATTGAAGCTCCTCGTTGCTTAGCTTGCTGCAAATTAATTAATATAAATTTATTAGAAAAGAATTAGATAGAAATCTATATTTGTAGCAATTTCTATACGCTATAGTAGTACTACAATATAGACAAGTATATTTATTTCCTTTGAGACTTTTTTCCAGGAACATATACATTCTTTTCTAGCTATTATAATATTTCTATCATTCTTCTACTATATGTACTACTACACAATGTCAAGTTTGATCATTTTCTTTTTCTATATATCTAATCATGAGCGACTTGATATGTTTCTTTGAAATATGAGCACTATAAATATTTTTCTCTCCACATGAGACCAACCATGATGTTTCTTATATAATATATTGTTGTATACATATAACAATCTCATACATTTGTCATGCTCCATATAAATATAAATTGAGAATACCTTGACAATAGAATCCAGATCTTCAACCTGGAAAGCAATATCTTTTACACCATCTCCATGCTTGACCAAATGCTCTCCCATTTCCTGATTATTTGGCTCATAAGCTGACTTTAGCACGAGTACAATCTATCAATAGATAAAGGAAATTATATAGCTACTGAACAAGTACAAGCAAAGGTTTTGTTCTGTCATATATATTATTATCTCACGGTCTCAAATTGCCTCGACCTACATTTCTTAGAAATATAAGTTATAAATCTTTGGACATAGTTTCATATATCGTAATAAAGGTAGGTCAGGTAGAAGGACAATTTCAATGAAATTAAATTAGAAAAGTGTTGCAAAGTAGTTTATATAATACTATGGAAAGATTTTAAGAAAGTTTTAATGACTTTAAAAAGCTTTTTCTTGAATAAGAAGTGTACATATAAAGGAATTTCTTCTAACCGTATTTTGTCGAACAACATGAGCAGCCACTTGTCTTGATCCAGTTTCTAATCCACGAAATGCTAATGGCTCAAAACCCATTCGAGTACAGTAAAAACTTGCAGCCTGAAATTAATTTTGAATAAAATGTACATCTTATATAAGTTGTAAATACTAGAAAATTGTACTGAGATCCAACAAACCTGCTTAGCATTACCAACCCATAATGTCAAGTGATCAAAACGAGTAAACTTGCCACCTTTTGGCTATTATGAAATAAAATATTATTTTTAGTGTGTTAATTAGTTCTATAGAAAATCTGAATTTATACCTTTTCTCCTTTATCACAATATGTTGTTCCTACTGGTTTATTCTAGGAAAAAATAAATTTTAAAAATAAATGTTTAACAATTGTATAAATATAGAAGTAATTAACATTTTTATTTTTACTAACCATTTTTCTACTTTGGTAAATCACGGAGGACAAATGCGTATCTTCTTTCTCTAAATCACAACTAGAGAATTTCTAAGTGATACGTGTCGTGATCAAATTTTGTCAAGGATGACCAGTGTACAAAATCAACATGTGGAATTTTACCACAGCACAGTACGAAGTGGTTTTTGTCACATGTCGAGTCAAGAAATTTACATATTTTTATTTCTTTACTAGATCTGAGTTGAAAAGCAAGTGCATTCGCTATCAAAGTATAGTTTTTATATTATGCAGAGAAGACAAACACAAGAATCCTGTGACAGGATTTCAGGTCTTAGTTTCGATGTTATATAACACGACAGGAAGAATTAGTGTTACGGCTACTTGCACCTATGTATATAGCATTAAATAATGTCCTCTGAGCTGACCTTAAGATTTTTGGTTGTAACATCTTTGAAGTCAATTTGTGATTGGCTCTTAGCAAGGGTGTGCAGTAAGGAGAAATCTCTGGAAAATAAACTCAAGGCAAGCTAGTGTTTCGTCTTCAACATCACCTCATACAAATGACACTAACCAAGTTTTTTTCTTATTATCAACAATTACATATAAAGTAACGTGACAAGTTTCATAGAGGAAGATCGTCATTCATTGTACTTAAAGCTTTCCACGCACTAAAATATATTTATACTCTTTTATATATACGTTAACTTGAAGACTATCTAATCTGGTATAACACAAAAAAGTAAATATTCTCTCCAGACAAATTGTTTTGACGTAGAAAATGAAACTCAAGATAGACAGATTTCAGTTTATTCTTGAACAAAAGTTAGAACAATCCATTTATAAATGCTTATGCTTAGTGAGAGCATAATAATTATCAACATTAAATAAACTTCATGACATTAGAGCTATACATAAACTATTTACCTACCAATTCATAATTTAGGTCATGAAAACTTGCAACTTTGAGAAAATAAGGGTTTCAATAAAAGTACTTTAGTTAGTACTTAGAACCGGATTCAGAACACTATGCTTTTGCTCTAATTCCCGAATCTAAGTTTACTTTCTTTGACATCCTGATCATAATGCATTCAAGCGGAACCTTAGATGTTTGTCTTGACGTCGTAGTTTGTGAGACAGAAGAAAGAGTAAAAAGACATTTTGTTATTTTCAAAACTTGGAAAGATACATGTACTATAAATACATAGTGACAATCTGCCATCAAGGAATTTTCTACTTTGTGTATTAGAGATAGTATAGTGTAGTAGTATAAATGATTAATATCCTATGAGTCATGTCACGTGGAAATCAGAAGAAAGTATAATGTTCTGAAAAGAGAAAGCAGATTATATACATGGGTACTGTACATATGTAGTTCCAAGAGAAGATATGGTTTTTGACAGGTTTTCATCTTGAATGAAGCTTTTCATAAACTATATAGATTCCAATAACCTATAACAATATGAAGACTCCTTTGACAGGTGATGATCAATTATCAAGTGATCATATGAAATTTATTTGAATCTTTAAAGACAACGTCGTCAAGTTACACCATTAGAAAAAATATCATTTCTATTTGAGAATGCAGTGCAAATTACACTGTAATTGATTCTTGTCCATCAGAAAAGATGTCATTTTACACATTTCGATTTGCAGAAATTAATGGACATGTAAATCCATGTGAATTACTATGCTTACATATATAGGATTCTTACATTTTCTGTGTGAATTCAAATCGACTATCTATTATTCACACTTTGGAAAATTTTGTGAAAGTGATCCATTTTGATGGCTAATAAATCACTCATGTACATCATATAGATAGATATAGATACAGTGTAGTTTATACATATATATAGAGATTCTTTTAGCTAAAAGTCATGTTTGTTCCGACAACAACTTTCACCTGCTTTCCCAGTATGTAGTAGTCAGTTTTATTCATCTGCCTTTCAGCAACTTTTTTCGGTTGGCTACACTTTTTCATAGAATTTCGTCTTTGTTACTGCAAATATAGTCTATATAGTTTTCTAAAGGAATTCTTTTCAATATATTTTTTTGAACTTTAAGACATAGCTGGTGCTCTACTTTGTTAGATATTCTGAAAACAGTATAGTTATATGACTGCTAGCAAACATTTAAATTTAAAAGGTAACTTTATGCTGAGTATGCCAATGTTGCATGAAAACGTCCAATGAAATTAAATATTATGTAATTATGTAAATAACTAATGAAACTTTAAAAGAGAAGTTTTAGCTATTGTTTTCCATGAGCGTTATAGTACATAGATTGAAAACACGTTCTGGAAGAGAGATGGTAACTAGTTAGTACCTTGTCGTATGTAATCTATAATAAGTTCTTATATAAAAGTTGTTTGTGACAGTTTCTTTAAGTTAGGCTTTCATACACACAGAAACGAAAGAAGTGAATTTCAGAGCTACGCAGTTGTTATACTACAACATCTCATTAGAACAACTTTCATAGTAGAAATACATTGTCAATGACACAATGCTTCTATACTTACAGGCATCAAAAAGATTACTGAGAAATATACACAAAAAACTAAGAGTATATATGCTGGCAGTAAGGTATAATACATTTATAAGAGTATTATAATATATACGTAGTACATTACTACATGCCTTTCATCATCGCCTCAACCAACAAACAGAAGTTACTATTAAAACTTAATTTGTATAGAGAAACTTTTGACAAGAAAGCCACAGAAGATGAAATACGCAGTATGAATATTATTTCAAAGGAAAATTTTGTGACTTTCTGATTTTGACAAGTTTAATCATTTACACGAAAATGAAGAAGCCATCTAAAAACTAGAAATATAATATGAATAATTGACAGCAGCACACGAGAGTATCTTATTCCTTTTCAAATTAGACCAACGATATATATATATATATTATAACTTTTCTGGCTTCAATATGAAAGTTGAGCAAATTACCTTTCCAAGTTATTTGCTTAGCTACCTTACATACATATATAGACTGTCAAAAGATGCTAAAGAGGAAAAATGCAAATATTCAAAATGTAATGTTTCAAGTTTCTGATAAAATGGAAATTTTGTATTTATTTACTCTAAGCTTACAAATACAAATACAATTTTTAAAACTAGATTAAATATTCAAAAAATGCTATTAAAATTAAGATAGATATAATAATATATATTGTTCATATTTAGTGAATAGAAATTAAAAGAAGAATAGAAAAAGTGTAGAAATTGTGATAGTTTTACTGAAGATTTTTGTTCATTTATTTATACTCTTTTTGCGGTAATGTGTAGGAATTTACATTGTAATTGTTTCATTGGTGGTAATGGTGTTGTCGCAAAGATGCGAGTCTCATTCTTGATTTCTCCAGTTCAGTTTGAAGTCTTAATACTTCTGCTTGTGTCTCCAGTTCTAAGCGCTTGGCGTTATGAGTTGATAATTTGGTCAAATCTATTTCATCTGTAAAATAAAACAATAAATAAATGAGAATGAGTTTTGCTCTGAATAAAAATAATTATTATTTTTTCTTACCAGATTCTTCAATTAGTTGAGCACAATCTTTTGCAGTTGCTACTACGTTAGCAGTTGCACTTTTAACTCCAGTAGATGCTTGCTTAAGAAGAGATAAATTAGTAGAACTTCTATCAGCTCTGACTTGACTTGCAACAACTAATTGAATTGTGCTGGCTGCGATGTCTTGAGATGATGCAATTAAAAATTCAAAACCTGCTCCAGGATTTGTAACAGCTTTATCAGCACTTTCTCTAAAATAATATTAATGACAAATTTAAGAAGAGTTTTCTTGACAGCTTGTAAAATATAAATAAACATAAACTCACAGTAAAAATTTAGCACCACCACCAACTGATTTGGCAGCTGAAATTAATCCCTCTGTCCATTGATGATTTCTCTTATAAAACTCTGTCACTGATGTAGAACCCTATAGATATTAAAATTAGTTATAAAAAATATAGAATGTATTTTACATATTATATGCATAGTATTATTTATAACTACTTACTTTTCCTTGAGCTGCAATTTCTTTTTGTAATGCTTTACTTCTTTGAACTAAGAGACGAATGGCATTCATAAGACCTGTACATGAGTCAATTAATTTTTCATTGACTTCTAATTTGACTCCAGTGTGTGATGCACGAGAGTTGCTTAGAATTTCTTCCATTTTCTTTGCTGCTTCATCAATAGCTTGCTCCATAGCTTGTAGCTCTTTATCTAATACGTCTGCCACATCTGCTTCTGGTGTTAATGAGCTGCCCAAATTACTTGCAGTATCCAATAATTTTGCAAGTTTTGCTCGTAGATCTTCATATGCATGATTCACTTCAGCTTCTTTTCCACGTTTCTTTAGAGTACTCATTAATTGTAATATGAAGCCTCCCATGTCACGACAGTCATTCAACATTTCATCTCCTTTTTGAATGTCAGCAGATGTACGACTTGTTGCACCACCATGGAGCATTAGATTTGACATGTGATGAGTGAAACCAGGCAATTTTTCCACTATTTCTTTTAAGGACTCAAAATTATCAAAACCCTTTTGAGTTGCATCATTCATTTGACGTATGACATCTTCTGTTGAGCGACAAGAGATAATAAAATGATCTAAAGCTCCACTCCCACCACTTAATAAAGGATTCTCCAAGTCATCAATGGTAGTTTTAATAATTCCTTCATTTTGTTGAATGCACACATCTAATAAATTAATCAAAATATTAGAGTATTATAAAAAAAAGTTTCCTTATATGTACTAAAAATTGTCTTTCTCTTACTCAATAACTCATTATATCTTTGAAGTGCTTCACTCTCCATGTTTCGTTGGTTATCTCCAATTTGCATTTTCAACTCATTAATTTGAGCTCGAAAGTTATTATTTGTAGAATTTGCCATAGAAAGCTCATTACTCATTTCCTCTAGTCTAGAATTTAATTCTCCCAATTGACTCTTTAAGCGCTGTGGAAGTACAAAAAACATTATTATTAATTAATTAAAAAATTTACACGAAGATATTCATCAACTTACATCAGTTTTGTCATCAAGATCGCCCTTCATCTTTTTCATATCTTCCATTTCAGTAGCTTTTAGATGTAATTTGGCCAACATATCTTCCTCAAGTTTCTGCTTTGTACTTTCAACATTCTAATAAAAAAGTAAGTAATTCAAGCCTTGTTACTGATAGGAAGTATACATTAATATGTCGTATAATATTATAGTGTGTGTATTACCTCTATTTGTGACTTCAAAAGAGCGACAGTTTCTTCCAATTTTTCACATTCTTTATCTTTATGTGAAAGTTTTTTAAAGAGACTACTTTCAATTTCTTCTTTTTCTCGTCGAACCTCCTGTAATGCAACAAATATATTTAATAGCAATAAAAAGTAGGCAATTGTATTACTAACAATTATCTAAAAAGTATATAGATACATACCTCAAGAATTGTAGCAACTTCTGCTTGGCCCTCAACTGTCTTCTTGAAATCATTAAGCTCCTTATCAACACTAGCTTTCTGCAATTAAGTATGTTTATATTTATTACATAACAAAGTACTATATATTACATAATAAAATAAGTGAAGTATACCTTTCTAATAAGATCGATATGCTCCTCTCGTATATTAGAGTACACCTCTTTCATTTTTAAAAATTTATCTTCCATGGCTTTGCAGCTTTCTATATAAAAAAACGTTATTGTTGATTGTTATTGTAAATGACGTTTATAATAACTCACTTTCAGCCTTCTCCAAACGAGCTTGTTGTTCTTCATTGACTTTGGACTCACTACTCATCAGTTCATCAATTCGTTTGTCCTTTGCATCCAGTTGAGAAGCCTGAAATAATGAATTATATGATATATATTTTTTATGAAGAAAAGATTTGTAAACTTGACACATTTATGTTTCTTTAAGAATTTATTATTGACTTTCTGTAAATGAAATAAAAAATTATTTGTCAAGTTTTACCTTTCCGGCCAACTCTTGTGTTAGCTCACGGACTTCAAATTGAAGATTATGTAGTCTATTTTTTGCTTCTGTACGAAGTCTTGTAAGTTCCATATTCAGTCTTTCAACTTCCTCTTCTAGTTCCTTTATTCTAGCATCTCTGTTAAAATATAAAAAAGATTTTTTAGCAAAAATATCAATACTATACAGAATTTTGTACACACTTTTCTCGAAGAAGAGCCATAAGACCAGGATCAGGAGAGCCACCATTTGTTGTTGATTCATCTAGACTGACCAAATCAGAAATGTCACTGGTACCTTCACTGTGTGCATCAGTCACATCTCTTTCAGAATTATAGACGGTGACTTTTCTTGTTTCATAATTATCCAAATCAGATTGCATAAGAAAATTTGGTGGGTTCTATTATAATCATCAAATTGTTATAATATAAGTACAGTAGTTATTCAAAGTTTTCAACACTCAAACTCTTTGACTTTTTATACCTTTGGTAGCAATTGGATTTCAATCAAGTTTTTAAAATATTGAAGACTCATTGTTTTTTCATAGAATTTTTGTAATCCACGAAAAACTTTTTCAAATCGTTGTCGATGGCCAGAAAGAAGATCAGGAGACAATTCTTCAAAAAAGTGCATTAATCAAGAAAAACAAATTAGTATTCAATAGGGAACAGGATGTAAAAGTAATATAAAACTATTATATGGAAACTCATGCAACGAATTAAATTATGTATCCATACATATAAAAGTACTCAAAGTATTTTTGTTTATTCTGTACAAAAATTTTGAGAATCTTTTACTCTTGAATAATAAAACTACAGTTTAAATATTTACGTCATTATGAAAATTACACTGTCATTAATTCAATGCATGAACTCCAAATTTCAATGAATGACTCATATATATATATAAAGTGGAAAATAACTTACTTGCATGCAAACGAAACAAAATTTTAGTTGAGTAGTCATACAATAACATTGACTCTTGAATGCAAGGGATCAATGGTTTAAGTCGACATTGGCCAGAATTCGTCATTGAATTACATCTTGATGAGTCCATAGTATTAAAAACTATTAAAAATAGAAAATCAATTGTTAAGAAAAATTGATAAAATTAGATGTTTTTATATGTAAACTCACTTTCACTTTGTAAATCTAAGATCGCATCTAAGTAGTCAAACATTTCCACTGATAGTTGGAAACTGTAATAAGTAGTCATTATTTAGTTGAATTTTATCAATTGAATTATACTTAATATAAAATAAAACTCTTACAATGCATCTTCACTGTCTGGCATACACTGTTTTAACTCAGAGTCTGTCATTTCCAAATGACCAGGAATACGATTATTTCTCACATGGAAATTTAGTTTAATATGTAAAAGACTGCAATACAATTTTACAAGACCCCCATATCCCGTTTTCAAGTGACCCTGTTAATGAAAAAGTTATTTATGAGATTCTACTTTATAACTTGGTTAAGTTTTTTTACTATAATAATTTACCCAAAATCTGCCATGTTCCAACAACATTGGCTTGTATCTTTGAGAGTCTCTAAGAACATTATCAAATCCTTCTCGCAGTACCTATGTACAATAAATTAAATACTTTAGCATTCATTGAATTTCATTCCATAAAAAACATAAAGTTAAAAATAATATGTATCTTCCAGTGTTAGTTTTTAAGTAAAATGTCTATTTATATATGCACCATGCTTATATAACTGTTTTCAAAAGCTAATAAATATATACCTTGTGAAGAACATGACAAAACTTCCAACAAACAACTGCATTTTCTTTTAGTGGTAGACGTAGAACACAATCCCAAAAGGTTGCTGCTCCTCTCTCTTGATACGTGCCTATAATCGCACCTGAGGAAACCATAAAAACATAATGAGAAATGACGACAATGACAAAAATAACAAATGAGATTTCAGTCATATTGTATCATATATACACATCATATTTAGTAAACAAAAATAAAATGCTCCCAAGCGAAACAAAAATTTGTATATAATAATGCAAGTCAAACCCAAGCGGAAGATAAATGTTAGGTAAACAAATTTTCGAGATGGGAACATTGGATAGAAATTTGATTTCCATCTTCTAATATAGGTATAAACAACAATATATTCTGTCTTCTTAGAGTCTGTACTCTTTTGATATATATCATCCATCATCCATTTTTATATATTGGCTAAACCATTTTTAGTCAATGTTTGTGTGCTGTATTGGTTATGTATGCTTGCATGTTAGATAAAGATCAGGAACGAGACTATAAAAAAAGTTGCATACAATGAATATATATTTACAAAAATACAAAAAAAGATTTGCACAAGATATGCATCTTTATGTGAATAAATATAATACTGACACAAAAGAAATCAAAGTTACTGCTACTTCTTTTTTACAAAAAAAATCGATGAAATTTGATTTTTAACTTTTTTCCTGTGTTCACTTATTTGAGTTGAATGTGAAAAAGAGCTATATAAGTTTTGTATGTATAATTTAAAGGAAATGTCTGAAAACTTTTAACCAGCCACACGTAAAACAAAAGTCTAAATTGCACTCTGTATTTTCACAAGCGTAATAGTTTAACAAGAGACTTTTTCATGTGTGTGCTGTTATTAGATAAAGTAAATACAATACAGGTAGTTGTGAAGTTTTCTAGTACAATATAATACCAGTATAAAGAAAATTGCATTAGACTCTAAAATGCAGACGTACGCTTTCTACGTGTATATAAAAGGACATTGAATAATGCATTTAAATAAACTTTCTTACTCTAACACTTTTTTCCTCTTTCTCTCTCTCTCAACCTGCATTATTTAATATTCTGCATAATAAAAGCTTACCAGAAAACCAAATTTAATCCAAGAGACCATGCTCCGTATTAGCAGTACTAGAAAAAGCATTCATCAACTCAAAGCACAACACTACGAACTATTAAAGGGTTAAGGATTAAGTAAAAGAGAAAAATGTTATGTCACACAATGCATGTTATGCACGTAACGTACAATAACAATCAATTACACACACAATAA
Organism: Oncopodura yosiiana; assembly: GCA_009869805.1. NCBI lineage: Eukaryota > Metazoa > Arthropoda > Collembola > Entomobryomorpha > Oncopoduridae > Oncopodura > Oncopodura yosiiana. Next base: position 25,457 of record VCNE01006370.1, read on the forward strand.
GTACATTTCATGTTAATTTGACAAATTGTATATACTACTTTCAGTTAGATTTCTAAAAACGTAATGAGAATAAACAAAAGTATAAAAGACATCCTCTACACACTACAGTAAATTATTTTATTTTATCAATTATACACACATAAGAAGAATGAGTATAGTACTACATTAACTATTGTTAGTCTACAAAGCATGCAATCACGTAATGCAATATTATATAATAAACGTATTTTCTCTTAAATTCCTTCAAACATACATACACCACATTACTACTATTTAGAACAGCTATATAAATCGCTACATAAAAAGCTTATATATTATTAATATCACTGTAGTGCAAGGTAAATTGCATATAGTTGTAATAATAAATGAAAATGATACATACTTCGAACATGTTTCTCCTTCACTGCTGTCTCTTGTCCATTTATCGCCTTTGATAAACAAACAGCCTGAAAACATTCACAAATAAAATCATATTAATAGAAGAAGACTAAAATATATTGTACGTGTAACTTAATATACGTATGATATATTTTATACTACTCTCTTAAAACAATATTATCATGTACTATTATTATAGGAAGTAATGAATGAATCAATGAATTCTTTAGTAAAACTGGGTCATTTTATCTGTTATTCTTATCCACTAAATTTCTAATACGACTTACCATTGACACAGGTGGACAGTCTTCTTTTTTACCCATAATAAATAGTCTACCATCATAACCTCTTTGTGTTGCCATTATTGCAATTATTATATCACTAGAAAATATTTTCACTATTATTAAAAAACGTTCTATTTCACACTCCACTCTTACTGTATTTCTTTAATTTTGGCAAATAAAAACTAACTCAAAATATTGTATATTTTTATATAAGCTGTATATATGTAATTGCCTCGAACTTTCCCGAAAACACTTTTTACTACAAGTTATTAGTATTCATGCAGTTGTTGAATAATAATACAATACTACACAAAGTGAACATATTTTAAATCAAATGTGAGTTAACAATAGATAACAAATGCTAACATTAAATATTGATAACGATATGGTAATTTTTTTCAAGCTGTTATATATAAGTTAAAGTCTATCACACCTCACATCCTTTTATTTATCAGTGTCATTTATTATCATTATTTTTGCTTAGTTGAACACCACCTTACTACTCCTAAAGATTTGCCGTAATTTGCACTCAAAATTCAAACATCATGGTTAAAACAATAGTGAGAGAGACGAGCGTGCCATTGTCTTGAAGGCGTTACACTCGGTTAGTGTTTTTGAGCAGAGTTTCGCCAAAACAGTTATACAAAATAAACAAGGGTGAACAGATTGTTCAACTACAACTCAAAAATAATTGAGTGTACTATATACACCATAAACTATAGATATATTTAACTTGTCATAAAACACCATCAGTCAGTAGTAAGTGACTTACTTGCTTCAATAATAAAACACACAGTAAACCTCTAATTCATCTAATTACACAGTTGCCAATTTGTAATAGTGTTACTTCTACATATAAACTGTCATAAGTGGAGTGGAGTACAAAACAACATCAACGTGAGTTAAACAATGATGATATTGAAGAAAATGACAAACCCTTATGAATTTTATCTGTCGTTACATCGACAACACCATAACTAATCAGTTTTAGTTTTGCTCAACTGAACTTTAATGTAAAATATTAGCAACACAACGACTGTCGTAGTGGTACTAGTATGCTTATTTCTCTTTTAGAATTTTACATTATGGAATATTTAATGAATAAGAAGATTAGAATGAGCTACTATAGTGTGTGATATGATGGTGAATAGTAAAAGCTCATTAATGTAAATGAGCTACATAATAATCACGTACCTGTCCCTTCTCAAAATTTTCCCGTTCAATTTCCAAACTGTTTTTCTTTGACTGAGTAAATCTTGGTAGTTGAAGTGACATTTTGTTGTTTCACTACAGTTGATAGTAACTACAATAATGATTTTATATAGTAGGTTGTTGAGAGTTGAGAGATTAATCCTTGACTAAGAGTAGATGCGTTACTAGGGTGCACAATAAAAAATTTACACATATTTAAAATTTAAATGGCATCAGACACTTTTTTGTAATAGCAACACATGAAAAACTTTGCTTCCTCTTTCTCAAAAGTTGTTGGATGAAGTAAGTAGTGTAGTTTTAGTAGTAGAGCATCTTCCTTGTCAAAAGAATCCTGTTCTGCATCAGTAACTGGAACAAATGCAACAAAGAGAAAAGCCGGTTAGGTTATATATATTAAGTAAAGTTGCTTTCAGAGAATTTGAGACACATTATAAGTGTATATATATATATACCCAATCTCAAAACTTTATATATATCGTCGCTTTAGAATATATCCGTTTCTCATAAATTCTCAAATGTCATAATAATGAAAAGTAAGTAATTCGAGTCTTAAGAGTTTAGGTTAGTAGATTTCCGGAAATAGTTTTATTGCTTAGAGCTACAGAAATGTAATATGCACCGGAAGTGAGAAAGCATTACCTATCCAATATAATAGTACCATCCTGCACTTGCACACACATACTTTACTTTTTGTGTTAGTAAAGTGCCTAAGTAATTTTACTATGCAGTAGTACACAGTATATAAGGAAAATATGAAACTAAAACTAATAAATGAACCACTAAAGAAAATATGTTCAATCATCATCGTTCAACTTGAAAAGTATTTTTAGTTTGTATGATAACAAATATTGCTACTGCAAGCAAGAAAAGTTACATGAGATACAATTTTCGATACACAATAATAATTCAAGTTTAGTAGGGCACATGAAACTATAAAATAACACAAAAATTTCTAAGAATCCATTATTATAAACTTAACCTACACATACAAGATAAATACACTTACTCGCGATATGAAATGCTTAGCTAACCACAAAATAGATTGGAAATTTAAAGGAAAAAATTCTTCTGAGTCATCGTTAAAGAAAAACAAAATAAGCTATTGTATTATTGATGTCATCAACTGTCACGGAAGAATGATGCGACTGATGAGTATGTACATATAAAACGCACACAACACAACACAGAATACATATATATATTCTATACACTTACTCAAATAACTGAAGAGAGATTTTTTTTTAGATTTTGATCAAATATGTATGTATGTTTCTAAATTTTAATCCCACATTACAGTTACAATTTTCCTCAAAGTTCAAAGAAACTGTTTAGTAACATATTCAGAAGACAACTAACTAATAAATTAAATTTAAGTGGATGTGACTACCTATAGTAGTTAAACTACTAAGTAGTTTAGTAGTTACACACAGAAGCTTTCTCACTCAATAAACTACTTACACTGCACTGTCAATGAAATTTAAACTCCTTTTTCAGTCATGTCATATACAGAGAATCTGTATGAATCACAACAGAAAGGTTAGAGGTCTAAAATAACTACAAGACAGGAAACTAGAGCTTCTTTCAACATCCACCCACAATATATAAACAAATAATGCCTACAAAGTGACAATAGCAACAACTTAAGAGACAGAATTAGAGCTCTATGTGCATGTGCATTGTACCCTAATTGTAAATTCAACATGGTCTTTTTCTTGTAGCTCACTTTGTTGCTGCTGACAAATTCTCAGAGTATATGTATATGAAAAGATACAGAGCGATGTAAGTCACTTTGTTTAAAGTGCTATATAATAGAAAATCTCTCGTGTTGATCTGTGTATAATCTTCAGACCAAGTACTATATGTATGAGTCTCCATATAATATTAATAACACCAATTTCATGACAAAGGAAGTTGATTGGGATGATCTACTACTATAGTATGATGCATACAGGAAAGATGGATGATTCATACTTAAATGAGCAACCAGAGATTTTATAGTATAATCAAAACTGAACATAGAAGCCTAACTATTATCAATTTTCTGCATGGATGACTGTTTTCACTTTTAAATGTAATAATTTATGCTATAAACCACATTCTTAATTCTTGTACAAGTTTATGTTATTATTGTTAAATGATGATAAGAAAGTGAAAAATGTAATGTTTCAGTTAGCAAAATCTTTATACAAGAAACATGAGTCATGAGTTATGACATAAGTAATCACGTCACTCATTATTAAACATAATGCCAAGTAGTAATTGTGTCATTAAGATATTTAAAGTACATATTATATATTACAACTGTTGTGTACTTACCTCTTTTTAAAATAGTTTCATCTCACATATTATACCAGAATCACACGAAACAATTCAAAATAAGCTTTTGTCTTTTGTTGCTAATACTGAATATATTATACTACTGTCACTTGATGAATTGATTGACCTTCATTTGAGTATACAAATACAGTTAGTGTGTAGCTTAACTCTTACTTTTTACGTAGTTGCATGCAATCTGAGTTGACCTTGTGGTTAAAAATTTTATAGAGGAGATGATTAGTATTTTTAAAAAATTAGCTTTTTGTTATTGTGTACAATAAAAATTAGTGAGTTTGAAACTCTTTCAGTAAAGTAATTTAATTTAATTACTTATAGATGGGTTGATGTCGTAGCATTAAAAATAACATGTAGGTCATCGGTTTCTTAATTGTGTAATAAGATATTTATATTTTTCAACTTTTTGGCACAAAGTCAAAATCGACAGATTATTGACAGGATAGTTGACAGTTGTATGACGGTAAGTTAGTAAATAAATTGTAACTTCTGAGAAAAAACTCTGTTTAATTAGAATTTGAATTTTTATACACTTTTACACAAATAAACGTCAACTTGACAGATGGTGACAATTTATGACTTTTTAGTGTCAGAAGTGGTTTATTAATGCAACTATTTATATCCACCAGTTCACTTTATTTCTATAATATAAAATTTTAGTTCCAATTCTAAGTTTCTGTTAATGTTTGTCACTTTCAAAACAAATTAATTAAATACAGATTTTGTATACAGAAAAAATATACAGATGTGAAGACTCTACTCTAGCTAATATATATATATATATACCATATATATATAATATTCTAGAGTTTCTTTCCTCCTTGTATGTCTATAACTCAACGACTGAAAGGAAGTTTCTTTCCTTTCTTACAAAGTCACACGACTTGCACAGGTAAACATCGCCACCATTAACCACATATATAATGGGGATATTTTGTTCTAGCAAAGCAAGGATAAGAAAAGTTGAAGGGAACAACAACAATAAAAGAAGTGAATTTCTGTGATTGCTTTCATAGTTAATACCAGCTATCTAATTAATGGTGTATATGTTGTAAATGACCAAAGTGTCCATGAATCATGATGATATGTGATGCTTATTTTAGTTTGTATAATGATAGTTTTTTTATATAACCACATATAGCTCTTTCTTTATTTTCCGTATTGTTATTACTCCATTTAATTTTTTCCCATTGAAAGTTTTTGCTTGAAATGACTACACGATTTGGTGACAGTACATTATATAATATATATTCATACATAGTTTATATTATTATAGTAATTAAATTATTACTTTCTACAAACATTTTAATTGCTGTATTAGCAAGTATATTTATATCTATGTACTGTATTAAACAACGATAGAATATATATATATGTCACTATTTTTAAAAGAGGCTATGTTAGGTTATCAATCTCTATAGAATATTTTCTCTCATTCAAAAATGTTATTTTTCTCTCTCTTGATTTGATAATTGTATTACATTTTAATTATATATATATATATATATATATGTACCCAATACATATGCGTAATAATAATAAGAGCAATTGTATATAACATATATTCGTTTTTGTTCCTGGTTCATTTCATTATTGGCTATGATTATTATATAGGCATAATGTGCTGATTTTATCTTGTTAGTGGTTTCTGTTGGCACGATCGACATCGTCGACAGATCCCGAGACCAATACATTATTTAAGACTATTACGATTATTCTAAAACTTTTGCGACCTAAGTGGTAGACTACGTTTCTGCATATTTATCTTGAATCGTACTAAAAATATTATTATTATTATTATAAATAGTAAAACTAGTTCTCAATGTAACAGTAACAAAATATAACAAAAAAGAAAAGAAATAAAGAATGCGTTATTAATATGTAATTTATAAACAAAAAACAGCACTATAGTAATTTAGTAACTAATGTAATATTATATAGTATTATATATTCCAAAGTATAGCTTGCGTATTTAGCGTTTTTTTTTTAAACTTATGTACCTTTTGAATTAAATCTACAACAACCAAACTACTACACAACGTAGTCTTCAAAACGAAAAAAATCAGAACTATCAGGACAATGATTAATAATGAAATCAGCATCTGTTAGTGATGGTGGATTAGGATCATCATCATCAGTTGATGGGATGCTTGTAGCTGGAGTTGAAGGTGTAGAAGCTGAGAGTTCAGTAAATGTAGCGGTTGGAGTTGCTGTTGCAGTTGTAATAATTATAGTTGTTTTATCTTTCTTAGCTCTTTTTGAACCAACACTACTTCCATAATTTGGTGTACTAGTTTTGCGAGAATTTAAAGCAGAACCAGTAATAATAGATTTTGATAAGTCACTATAAAATAATTGCCTAAATGAATCAGGAACTCCTAATCCTTTACTAGTGCTACTATTGTTGTAGTTGTCTTGTTGTTTCATAGATTTCCCACTTCCACCTTTTCCAATTTTACTGTTCTTTTCTCCATTATTATGTTCAGGTGGATAAGACTCAACAAGTTTGTATATAAGTTTGGTCCAAGCACGAATGATACGAGAAACTGTTGGTTGAGAGATACAAAACATATGACCCAGTACTTTTTCGGGTAGAGTACGCTTAAGTCTAATGATAGTCATGAAAAGCTCGTCCATTCTGGACATGGATCTTCCTTGGTATTTGATAAGTCTTTTATGCTCATCTGCAGCAGACGAAGTTTGTTGTTGTGGCGGTGGTGGTGGAGGAGCTGGTACAATAAAATCATCAGAGTAACTTGATGACAATGGTGCTAGTAATGTAGTATTTAGATTATTGTCACTAAAATCTAGTAAAAGCTGTAAATCAATATAAAAACAGAAATAAATAAAATTGTATGTTTATTATAGTAAACTAAAACTAAACTGATTTTATATATTCAAACTTACATTAGTGCAAGGATCAGGTGCACGAATTTTCTCTAGATGTTCTTCCAAAGATAAAAAGAAAGTTTCAAAATTTTTGTAAGAGTTAAAACCAGTATAATATTCAATATCTTTATCAGAATCTTTAAATCTTTCAATAGAAAATCGTCCTATTTTCTCTCTCTTGCATCTTGACTTAGTTATAACTGTCAATTTTTTATCCTCTGCTGGTTTTGATTTTTTATATTTCTTTTGTCGTTGTGATGTTTGTGCTGTTCTGCTTGTTGTTGTGCTACTTCCTATGTATGATGAATATTATAATATAATAAGAAAATATTTGTTTTAAATTATTATAGTGACTATTATTAACAAATAAAAATTATGTACCTGGATTTTGAGAAACAGTTGATATTAGAGATGATGGAGATTGCTGAGTAGAAATTGGTAATTCTGGCACATGTGATGATGTAGTAACTGTTAAAAGATCTCTAGTAAAGTCATTAGTATCATGAGCTGATAATAAATCATCATGAAGTTGATTTTCTTGTTTCATATCAGCAATGCTTAATTGTAAACTCATAGATGTAGGAGGTAAAAGTGAAGTAGTAAAAGCAGTTGTAAGATTATCAATATCAGAAACTGAAGAATCTAAATTGGAAGTAATGGAGGCAACCAATTCATCATGAACAGTATTGTTATTGGACTGTGACAACTCCAAGGCATCAGTATTACTTAGTGAATCTTCTGTACAAAGTAGGGCATCAGGAATACCTTAATGTGAAAGTCAAATTCATTGAGTTGTTAACTTTTTTATAATTACAATTGTACAAAAAGAAATAGATTCGGCACATATATATATTACCTTGATGTAAGTAATCTTCATTGTGTCCAACACTTGCAAGAAGATTTCCCATTGATGATAATGGATCGTGATGATGAGAAGTTAAATGATGTTCATGCTGTGAATCACTAGGTTCTCCACAACGAAGACTCACAGCTTGAATGCTTTGTAAAAGTTCTTGCTCTAAAGAGCTAAGATGAGGAACAGCATCTTCAGGTCTAACATTTGTAGTAGTGATTGTATTATTATCTAAAGGCAAAGATACAGGCTGTAGAATCGGTTGATTATTTCGATTTAGTCTAACACAATCATTTATGACAAAAGTATTTGATTCTGTGATTTTTGATTTTCCACCATGAGAATGACGTTTTTGTTGCTGTTGCAAGTCAGATGATGTAATTCCCATTAAAGATGATAAACTTATTTCAGCTAATGCTTCACCTACTCCGTCTATATTAAATTTGGAAAATAAAATAAACAGAAATCAATGATTACTGTCCAACATATCTAATTGAGAGTATAAACAAACAGTCACTTACCTAGATTTGATGACTCATCTGAAAAACTGTTTGTATTTGTAGAAGATGATGCCCTCTTTTTTCCTTTGGTTGGTGCTGGCCTAGCAAATGCAGTTCTATTCCATTTTCGACGCGTTCTTTTCTTTGACTGTTTTGCTACTGATTGAGAGCAAGACGAAGAAGTAGTAATTTGTGGTGTATCAACAGAAGAAGTTGAAGCATCCGTAGCAAATGTCGTTGTTGTTGTAGTTGTAGAAATACTACTAGCACCTAAAGAAGCTCCAACAATTTCATCAGAAGTAACTTGTAGAGTCAATAAAGAAGTTAATGCTGGCTCTAAATTAGCAATTGAATCATCATCAAAAATTGTTAAAACTAATTTATCATCAGTTATAGTAGCAGATTCAATCATAAATTCTCTAGACATTAAACCATCTTCTGTATCTCCTTCACTTCTTAATGTCAAATGTAATGTTTCTCCAAGTCTAGTAGACTGTAGTGGTGTAGTAGTAGTGGTAGTAGTAACATTGGTTGTAATTTGCTGCTGTTGTGAAGACGACTGTGAAGATGATGATGTAGAAGCAGTTACAGAACAAGTACTGGTAGCAGTAGTTTTTGATGATTTAGAAACTTTGGGACTTGGTTGCTGTGGAATAACACTTTGTATAATCAATGGTGCATTTTTTCGAGGAAACACTGATGGAATTGCATCTGATTATTTCAACAACAAATATTATATATACAAAACTTAATTTTAATTTAGTGAATAGAGTAATTTCATAACACTTACTGGAATTCAAACGTGCTCGCTTTTTTATATCAATTGAATAATCCTTTTTTCGAAAATGTCTAGAACAAACACGAGTATAACCTGGTACAATTTTAAATGTCTCTGGTTTATCCAAATGTGGAAGAACAGCTTGAGTCCATAAGTCCTACAATGAAATAAATAAATATTATAAATAATAGAGAAAAAAGAAGAAAATCATTATTAATCTTACTCTTATTGGTTCCTTTGTTGGAAATGAATGATACGATAGGCCTTTAGCCTCTGCTACTCGTACATTCATTCCACATGATGACACACAACATCGATGAACCATAGCTTTTTAGTAGATTTTCTCAAATTTTTGTTTTCAACTCATCAAGAATGAGATTTTTGTTTTTTCTTCTTCAAGTTTTGAATCTTGTAAAAATCTAAATCAGAAAATCAAACAAAAATTATGACATTATTAGAGACTTATTTATATAAGATAAAAGATGTAAGTACTAGAATCGCAATATGCAAATTGTTTATATGAATTAATAATTACTTAAGATAATCAATCACTCTTTAAAAACACATCAAAATTCTACAAATGAATACGATACGCAATGATAACAATGAAGCAAAGCAAATTGACCATTCACAACTCACTAGCAATCAATCTTATTTCAACAGATATAATCAAATTTTACAAACAATACTTCTTACCATGTGTGACATAACAATTATCTGAAGAATAAACGAAATTAATGACGATTCAACCAATTAATTAGCTCGACGACTTTTAAAACATTCAAAGACAAAATATACATCACTAGTTTACCTTCGCCGCCAAAATAACACCTGACAATGTGCGTAATTCAATAGTTACTCCAGTTTGACATTAGATGGCGAAGAAAACATTTGAACAAATTGAAATTGATGCATTTTGTCTCAGTTTGGCTTTTTGGTATAAATACATTTCATTTTATGTCAACCTTAAATTGGGTTCTCACACCTCTACGTAAGATGTAAACTATTACATAACTTTTATATTCATCTTAAAAATAATGACTGTAAAACTTTTTGGGTCTTCTATTAAGAAAGAGAGAGTTCAAGTGTTGTTGAGCTGAACTAATATTGCATTTAGCTATACATAAAAATGGTAATTGACAAAAATGTTTTGAATGATGATGAATTCACCATCATAAGTTTTCATAAGTGCTCAAGTGAAGAGAGAGAGAGAGAGAGAGAGAGAGAGAGGAAGCGGTTTTGTGTGATACAAGGGTTAAACATTCAAGACCCCCAACGATGTAACAATATCATATATTCCTCTGCTTATACATTTTGTATCAAATAAATTTTTTTGTCATTCTAACATTTCGCTCTCTTCACTTTCATTGTTTGAGTATACAAACGGAGAGATCATATATGAGAGATCCCTAAAATTGCTTGTTAACAAATGAATACTCAGATTGATTCTAACTCGTAGTAAAAAAAGTACCTTAAAATAGTTACTTTCTCATTCATGTTGTTGTAGCATTTTTATTTATAGTTGTCATTGTCACATAAAAACACAACTCAAAATAAGATGGAAAAGGTACAAATTGAGTGCTTACTTTTTTCAACTGAAAGTGACAAGAGTCAATTCATAAGACTCTCAGCGTAGCATTAGATTTTGATAGTAATTTATTGAGAAAAAAATTATAGAAATGTAATTAGAAATGTAATGTAAATTTGATTATAAAGATAAGGCAATCCTTCAAAAAAACATCATTGTAACAATAAAGGTGTTTGTGAGACAAGGCATGCGGTGCTTCACCAAAGAAAAAGTTTAACAAGGTCCGAAGAAGTAGTGTATAACAGGATTAAGAGATTTTGGACAGAAAGAAGAAAAATCTTGTGTCAATCAACATGATACATAGAGAGAATATAATGTGTTGCCGACAATATACTTTTCCACATAACAAGTTTTCGGAAATCCTTTATTTCTTTTTTCCTTTTGTTATTTTGCTTTATTCTACTAGCAAAATTACTTCGTTCTTATTTATCTGAAGTTTGTTTTCTTTCTATATATATAGTTAGAGACATATATTACACCTCTTTCAAGAGTGCAACATTTAGTAATAATATTTTCTAGGTCTATTTCCTGTTGTTTTACAATTTACTAATAGACTTTGTACTGTTCAAAGTTTCAACCTTAATTATTACAGCATCAGATCATAAAAAAATATTTACTGAATCACAAAATATTACAATTTTTCCAGTAAAATTTTAGTAGCATGCATGCAAAGAAATAAACTCACTGTAGTACTTAAGTAGTAATTATATAATAGATGAATTGGCTCAGACTTCCTTCCTTCTAAATCTCTCATGAAGAGATCAAGAAAAAGATGACGTGAAGAATCTAACAAGACGGAAAATCTTTTCTGGACATTAAGCGAACAGTTGAGCACAAGAGGAAAGAAAAAGGATCAGAGAAAAGAAAAGGTCGTCGGATGGACTTGTAGTACTTTGCTCTTCATATAACACATATACATATACCTAACATATGAATGAATAAAGATACAAATAAAAATCATGAAGAAGAATCAACATCTTTTCTCCTTTTCCAGAAAAGAAATATCTAAGTCTTTTTCTATATGGATTATATAAGTATTCAATAAAAATAGCATCAAAGGACATCGTAGTGTAGAAAATGTGTAATACAGCAAACTGTAAAAGATGGATTATGTAGTAATACTTTTATACAGTAGCTCTATTATAAAACCAGTAGGAATTGAATATGAACATGATGCCCGATTTTACAAGTACTCTGTATAAAGACTTATACATAGAATGAGCAATAGATTTACACACGTGATATTTATTATATAATGTACCATTTTCACATGGCTGTAAATGATAAGAAGTGGATATGTAATAACTTTTTTTAATAGGACAATGTGGTAAAAATTGTAGTTATTTGAGGCTAATAAAGACATGACTCACCTTTATTGTGGCCAGGTAGTTTACTTACATCCTGAATTTTTCATCCAAAATGTGTCATGACAAATCTATTACGCTTCTCTTCACCTAAAAGTTTTTTGTAGAGTTACCATAAACACTTGTGTTCTGTACTAGACTGGCATATAAATAAATTTCAATTGACTGATACATGTATGATGGGTAATGTGGCTCAAATCATACTATACAACTTTATTAAATACTATAGTAAGGTATATATTTTGAGGATAAAAATTTCATTCATTGTTCTACTATCATCACTATTGCTTAGAAATGAAACTAAAAATTACATTTCATAAAATATGTACTTTCAACTTCAAGTGCTTTTAACTTCAAGTAGTTTTTATACTTGAAGAAAAAAGAGAGCGACGGAAACAACAGAGAGAAAGTGTATATAGATATATAGAGATAGACTATCTCAGATAGTCAAGTTTACTTACACGAAATGAAAAAAATCTCTGTACTTTTTGTACTATATCTGTTGTTGGTTTTTTACTATAACAAAAAGAACCAAAACTTTACACACAAGTTCTGTTACAAATGTTATAAAGCTTTAGAGCAAATAGGCTTAAAACGAACGAAAGAAAGCTACTCTCTCTCTCTGTTTTTTTCTTACAAAAGTATGTAGTAACATACCATGTCGATGTTTCATTCATTCTTGTCTTTTACCTCATCAATCTAGTACTTAATACATATAGTGCGTACAAGGTACATCAACATCATCATATTCCTCAGAGAAAACACTCGAGTTGTACTTATAGAGTATATGTACTTGTATAAGACTAGTAGAATAAACAAGAATAAACACTTGAAATTCGACAGATTCAAACTTTGTATGGTCAATTATGTATGTTTCAATTTCATTGCCGACAAGACTCAAGTACTTACACACAAATGTAGCATTCAAGTATACTTTCCATTTACACATTGACATTTCACATTTTATATAACAAATATTGACCAGCCAAAAATGTTTTTTGGAAGGATTTGTTCCTCCGAAATAAGTTTCTACTGAACTAATCTTCTAATCATCTACCTAGTTAGTCACAATGCCCCATATTATAATATAAAGAGATCAGGGATACAAAAGGACTAATGTAAACCTAGTGTGCATCAATCATTTATATGCATCAGAAGTAAATAAAACAATTCCCAGTAGTTGATCAAATTTTTTCATTGTAAAGAAAAAGTAAACAAAAGCTTTAAGGGAATATGTAAAATTCTAAATTGATGAAATCATCAATAAACATACATTTTGTAAAGCATGATAATCTATGTCAAATGTGCATTCACTCTTGTCTTTTTTGTATCTTTTGGCTGAATAAGAACAAGAGTTCTTTATGCTACTTGTGATATGAGCAAAATGTTCAATAATCATGTGTACAAGTAAGAGTATACAATCGTCAACGTCAAAGTACATCTCATTGAGAATTTCAAAGTAGACAACATATTTATAAAAAAAAAGAGAGCAGATATGTGTGTAAAGACGGGAGATACTAAATAGTAAAGCTGACATCAGTTACTAGTTATATCATATATAGATATAGATATATACACGAATGAATGATTATAGAAAACGATAGGATAATCCTATTGATTCGCCCCATTGAGCTGATCGGCTCAGATACTTATGTGCTTCTATTGTATAGAGAAAGAGATCGAGGAAGCTAGTAGTAGAGGGGATGAGATGAAAAATGCTTTATAAAGGTGAACTGAGGCAATTGTCGGATATCTTGTTTTAGCTCTCTATGGTGTCAACATGGTATGTTCCCATTTACTCTCTAAGCCAAATAAATATACTACTTTTTGGTCCATAAATATCAAAAGAAATATTACAATGACAGCATATGCACATTCTTTATAGTACGTACATACATAATAGTGATCATTTGAGCATTAATGTTTTTGACAAGTGGACGACATGTACCTTTACTTATAGAGATCTCCTACAGCTTGTGACAACTCAACTAAACATTATCACTTTGTCATTATTATTTATTATGCTATGTACAAGATACTTATATAATATTCCCTTCTCTGATTCCTTTTTGTTACTCTCAAAATGACGGTTTTGAGTCAATTAAATTCATTCGGTTTTCAGTCATTAGCTTATTAATTATATTTCTTTTATACTCAAGCAAAAATTGAAAAAGGCTTCAGATTCCAAAAAAATAACAACTTATATTGAGACAATTATTAGCTACTGTATCTGTCAAAGTGTTTATATGTGTATGTAATGTGCTTTTACATCTTTGACATAAAAAAGTTGCACATCAAAGATAAAAAAATGACATAGAGAGAGCGTTTGACTGGTTGAGTGGTGAGAAACATAAATTTGCTAGAGGAGGCTTTTTTTAAGAAAAAGGTAAAAAGCAGAGTTTCTCCTGCGGGTAGACAATGATACCAATGTGGTGATGGAGAAATGATCCCTTAACGTCCCGATTGGTTTTTCATGACAAAATGAACAAGAGGAAGGCGTTGCAACAAGAGTCCGACACCCAAAGGTGGAAACATGAGCATTTTCTAGGCTATACAGCGCTTGCCCCCTCCGATTTTCCAGTTTTCTCCTCTCTCTATAAAGAGTGAAACGTCACATCATCATTATCATCATCATCATCGTTCAATTCCTGCTTTCATATATATATATACGTGTGTATAAAAGATGTTACCTTTACTCAGCCTTTACAGCAGGCAAAGAAGTACTCTCCCCTTTTTACTGGTTTTTGCTTTTAGTAATATAAAATGTGTAATGATGATGTACCTTTCTCAAAAACTTTTCCTCTTTGAGCTTTTAGGAACATATAAAATGTAATATGCACATATATGTTGTAACAGTAAAGGTATAAAGTAAATGTAGTACTACGTAAAGCATTTGGTGATGGCGTAACCAAACCACTACTTGTACTTTTGCTAATGCTCTCTCCATCATCATTCATAATACACATATTGCTCCTTCTTCCTCTTCTGTCAACACTTTTTCATGAGATGCCGTGTCTCTCTCTCTCTTGATACAAACAACATATAATATATATATATAATATACCACCACACATCATCATGTTTGTTGACGAAGAGAAGAACCAACTCTGAAGAAGTTGACTGCCACTTTGCTTTGAGATTTTGACAGTAACGTGTCACTCACCATTACTACTCGTTTTCTCATCTGGTGGGATTTTACCCCAAAGTACTAAATGATAACATTTGGGGCATACTAATACGTCTAATCAACAACAGAGGAAAAAAATTGACTACAAGTTAATAGTGATCTCGCAAAGTGTTACTAGAAAAGTGACTCATCAACACATAATCACATTCATTTCAAAAGGAAGAGTTATTTTCATCAACACTCTAGAAGGATTAAAACAAATACACACAATGATTATATAATTGTACTCTAGATTGAAACAATTAGTGCATTGTGGTATTAGTCCAATTAGTTTGCGTACAAGTCTGTGCCATATTATTATGAGTCTCAAATTGTTGAGACGACTCTCACTTACATTTAACTAGTCACAAAAAAGTACTAATATAATTAAATCAAGTGTTTAGATTTCGTCGGAAATTGAATTTTCTGGCTTATAATCAAACTGGAGAGGAGCGAGTCAAAAAATAGTTTAGGGACGTAAGAGATATTTATTAAACCAAAAAGTTACACGCGACTTGACTTCTGCTCCATGTTCTTTTAAACCTATATAAAAGCTCTCAATATATTGTCCAAAGGTGATTAATATGTTTAACAAGCATAAACTCTTTAGACTTTAATAGAGACGTGTATAATACATACATCAAGATAGACTCACTCACTCTTTGTACTAGAGAATTTAGTCGTGTAAAAACAATTGTGTTGAGTGCTTAGTATTCTCAATACAATAAATAGTACTTGGATTGGATTGGATTTGTGTGTGTGTGTTGTGTTTGTTGGTTTGAGAGCTCATATACATACACAATCAATAAAAAAACAATAGCTACTTGACTCAAAGAAAATTTAGTTTTTTGTTCGAATATGTCATAAGGACTATATAATAAACTACTACTTGATATCTCAATCATCTATACTCTAATTGTGGACTTTTCAACAGACGTTAGTCGTATGCAAAAGATTTTTTAGATAGAAAAAAATTATTATAAGTGACGCAGATAGTTGGTGAAAGAAGAGAGAGGATTCCTAAATTTACTATTATAATCGTAAGTAAAAACTTTTTTTTCTTAACAAATTTTATTATATGATATACATATGGCATTGCATCACTCAACTTTGACATTGGCAAAGGTTTTAAAAAAGTGAGAGTAGTAAAATATATCTATCAAAGCCGCCTTATAAAATGTAAAATAATCAAAATTCACATATAAATTTATATTTACTAGCGATAAGGCACAACATATATGCCATTTTCATGAGGCATTCAATTTAATAAAGCTTCATGTTTTCTTTCTTTATATTGAAGTTTAGTAGTAGTACATGCAATGAATTAAAGTCCTTGCTGCTGCCTGTAAAAATAGTTTTAATTTTTGCTGAGATGGCACATATCTCTAAATTTTGATCTTTTATACTGCGTCACAATAGCTACTTAAAAGAAGGCCGACATATGCAGCAAAAATTAAAAATATGTAGATATTTTGATGATGACACAGATTGAGTGACTAAAGATGAAAATCTTAACGAGAGTCGTTTGTCCGGTGGACTTTGGCTTGTAGTATGATTTTAAAAGAAAGGAAGCAGGTTGCCTGTCTCAAATGTAAGTAAGCACTTCATAGATCCAATTTCAGACTAAATCAAAGAGTTAAAAGCAAATCAAAGGTATGAATGAAAGGTGCAGATCAAATTACTTTAATATTATTCAATGTGTACTATGTAAGAGGTTTTGAAAGCATTATGCATAGACAGAAGACACGTGTATGTGTGTCAATCAGGAAGAAAAAAAATTCATTCTTAAGAGTCTTTTGCTTTTTCTAAGGTTCCAGTAGAACATTTACAATCCCCTATAAGTCTGAGGAGAAGAACAATTGACACCGGAAGTTATCTTCTTTTTGCGTTTATGTCGAGTCTCTTTGATTTGCCACGTGCACTCTATTAGTCTCCCATTACTTTACACTGGATACTTTAGTAGAGCTCTAGATTACTTGATAGAGAAGCAGATGTGTGATTCTATGTAGAATAAAAACCGTTGAGATTTTCATAGAGGCAACTGGGAATGCACATATAAAAGTCTATTATTCAAATCACTTTGTGATTTTATGGAAGCTAACAAAAGAAACAATTTTGTTAAAGCTTGACAAGAAAAATAACGGGTAGTAGATATGCTTGCTAAAAAGTTTATTGACAGATCTTAAATATATATATATATATATATATGATGTGTCTCGCTCATTTCAACACCAACTAGAGAAATATTATTATTATTCATGTCAGTGGAATAACGACAATAACAATTAAAAAAGTTTGTTTATGACGAGTTACAAAGTCATTTGTAGTCGTTTTCATTGTGGCATCTTACAATGCATGTAAAATTTCCTTCATGCTGTGCTGACAAATTCGGTGACATCAAAAGAGTCGTAAAGTTTTGCTATTTGCATTAGATGTCAGAATCTACTAAAGTCTATATAGCCTTTTACTTGCAAAAATCTTTAAGAGTTTATCAATTCGTCATCATCATCATCTCTTCCTCTTACTACATGTATGTAAAAAAGAGTCCAGCAAGAGTTATTGTGACCTACAATTCTCAAATGGCTTTAAATGAAAAGTTTTTATATTTTATTATTTACACACATACAAAAATGATTTCAATCCATATTTTTTTATGAAGTTTCCTGTTATTGAAAAAGTTTCTTGAAGACAATTTAAAAAAACGTTTGACCTAAATACATTTTGCCTGGCATTTCATAACTCTACATACATATCATCCTTATATATATATTAAAATATTGTTCAAATTGTAGACCTTCAATTTTAAAGGTCACAATGTTACAACAGCATTTTAAAATGCTACAATAGTCTCTAATATTTTATGATATTGCTTATTCGTGCCACATTAAAATATTTCATGTGCATTATTATTATTACCACTATTACATTCAGAAATAGATCATAACTTATTATACTTTTAGTATAATATATATAGAAAAGAAAGATGGAGGAAAGACGAAAAACAAATGATCAGTTTATTTTCTGTGTTATTGTAAATGTATATATATCTATCTATTGATTTTGCTGTGTTTGCAGTAAGTTGTAGAGAGTTAGTGGTGAATAGTGGTTTTTATTGGTGTCGTTAAATGCATTTGCAACCGAAAGTCATAAAAAATTAAGGAGGATTAGACACACGCTGACACGATGCATACCACAGTAAAAAGTTAAAGTATATTTATGTACATAAATATATATACATATATATTATACACTGGACTTGATGTTTCTCTCTTTAAATGCAATTTGTCAAAAGGTACACAAAACTATCACCTTAGTCTACAATGTTGTGTGTAATATATACGTACTACACAAAGCTATCATCATATATGTCAAATATATGCAACAATGTCGCTTCTTCATCTTTCTTCTTAATCCTTGAAGCTATATATATATATTAGTTTATGATATACTGAACAATAAAATATTATGCTATTTTGACACTTTGGATCGTTAATCTTTCAGCATTTGTTTTAAAACCTTGTACGTCTTTATTTTCTTTATGTGGCAATGCAGCTGTTAAATAAAATCAAAATTTTAATATGTAGTACTGAATTCCTCCTCTTTTCAAGGTACAAATTGTTCATAAAAAATTTTCAACGGTCATTTTTCACGTATTAGAAACAGGTGTAGATGTAACACATTTTCAATTGATTGGATTTACTTTTTGAATAACTGTTGTTATTATCTGTTGAACTGAGACTTAATTTTACTTAGTTTACTATGTACATTGCAAATAAGTGACCGATTTCCAACATCTTATTTTTTACATATTATTTGGATGCACAAATTTTTACTAATTAATGTATCACACCCTTCTTAAGTGCATTGTCCGTACTATAAGATTCATTGTAAATACAATTACGTGTATTTAAACATATGCACATTACACATCTGTCTAATTAAATCATCATGTATTTCTCATGTCTATATCAATCATCTTTTAAGATAGAAAACTACATAAAATGGTATTCATCACGAGTATGCAAATATTTTAATGGTTTTGGTTAGAAAATACTGAAATTAACAAAATCCTCTGAGGCTAAATGAGCTATATATCAAAGCATAAGGCTGCATTTGGTTCTTCGGTTGGTGGTAAAAAAAAATACTTTCGTGAGTGTATATATACTATCCTTTTTCTCTATATAATATGGAAAAGCTGAGGCAGGGAATTGACTCAAGTGTCATATATAAATAAATATATGTATATGGAACTAGCTTTCAAACCTTTGCCTTATATATAGAAACTTGGATAATTCGCTCTTCTTACAACTCCTTTGGTCTTGGTGGTTGTTCAAAATTTCCTTTTGTCTCATCTCATCACACAACTACTTGCGTATGTATGAGTGAGAGGAATAGAACAAAGTTTGAAAGAGAGAAAGATGCAATAGGAGCAAGCAATATATAATCAACCCTTAGGTTTACTAACTAACTACATGTATAAAGCATACATACATATATAAGAAAAAGCACTTGAATTTTGGTTCATCGTCATCCTTTTGTCATTGAGACTGCTTCTGTCAACAGAGCCTGAAGCAGAAGACAACTAAATCCTTCATGAAAACAAGAGAGAAAAAGAATTTTCAACTCCAAATCTCATTGTGATTTGTCATCCTTTCTTAGACACACGCAAAGAGTCAGAGAAGAGAGAGAGAGAGGTTGTGCTCTTTCGTGTACATACTATATAGTACACACAAAATGACTAATATCTCTCTCTCCTCCTGATGCCTTTTCTCCAGTTTTGATTTTGAGCTTTTGAGTTTTAAGTGGATAAGCCGAATATAACAGACATCTAGAAAAGACAAGAGACAACTCAACATCTCTAACAATCTCTTATCTACTCTGCCTCTTTGCCATCAACAAAATTCACAAGCACAACTTTCATCTTTGTTCTTATCATCTAAACTTTAGTGCAAATATTATCTCTCTCTCTCTCTCAACTTCTGCAACAGACATTTTCACATTGGCAAACTTTCCATCCTTCTTGACTCATTTGGGTGAAATTAATTACATAAGTTGCTGCCATGCTAGTTTTCAACAAAGTGGAATCAATAATAATACTGACATAGGGAAAAATAAATTGCTGATTGTAATTTGGGATGATGTAAATAGGATAAATTTTAATGCTCACTATCAATGACTCTCTCTCTCTCTCTTTCTCTGTACTGAAATACATACATGTTCTATGTGTAAATATATAGGAATAAGTATGTAGTGTTACACTTTTGTAGTAATACTAATAAAACGAGTCGAATATGAATATACACATTCTAATGGATTATTGAATCACCATTACATGACAAGAAATAGCAGACGAAAGGGTTTTTCTTCCTCTCTACACTTGATATATATTCTTTAATTGGCTGAATCCCTGTGAGAGTTCTTTCTCTACTCTACTCTTATAATATGTACATACATATAAAGATGAGTAAAGAGGAAATGACTAGTAGCGGCAGTGAAAATAAGACATTATAGGATGATGTAATATATACTCCCAACGTTAAATTTTATGTGTTGTGTACTTAGGCTTTTGCATTTGTAGTGAAAGGAGGAGACATGAAAAGAAGAAGAGAGAAAAGAAGAGCGTCGTGTGAAGTAAAGAGAGATTTCCTACTATATGTGTTGTACAAAAAGAGAGAAAATATAAGCGACTCACTTCTTGTTCAATTTTCCTCCTCTTCCTTTCTTTCTTTCTTTACTACTGTTCATGTTGTTTGACTCTGTTGACATAATATTTCTAAAATGAGAAAAGCTGATTCCACTCACTTCAATAGTTATCATCATCATCACCCTTTCCTTGTTGACAGTACCAAAAGACAATAAGCTTTTTAGAAAATGTATAAATAGCGTTCTGAAAATTGTATTTTTACAAGAGAGGTCATTATACCAATATATATATCTTTTACTTATTTGTTTGAAACATGATATATATATATATGCTATATACATTATATTATATATTTGTCACAATTATAAGAGCAAACAAGTGTAAAAGTCACTTTCTCTACCTATGTACGCTCTCGCATGACTATCAACCATTTTGACAAAAGTTCCTCTTGTAGCTATTCCAATTTTGACATAAAGTGTAATTTTACTTTTCTATATACATATATACAGTAGCAAGCACTATTATCTACCTTTGAATCTTTGAATGTTGTAGTTATATTGGCAATGGTCACAAGTACTCTCATTTTGATCTATCTACTTGTCATTGTCATACCTTAGGGAATTGCTTATGTACACATTGTCGACGAGAGAAAATTGTTCCCTTTTACTTACTTCATATATATATATCCTAGTTGATAGTATTCACATGCACATTGAGGAAATGACCATTCCACAAGCGTAAACAAGGAACTTCTCTTCTTTAGTATATAATCGAATAGTAGTAAATTGAAGTTTTGAAGCTATTCATTTGAATAATCGGTCCCTCTTTCCTTCTATGTACTTTATTACGAGCAATTATGAGCAACTAAACCAAATTTGAAGTGTATATAGATGTAGTAGAGGAAAAAGGTTTTTTGATATCAGCGTCACTTTCACTCTGATTTCTATAATCTTTTTAGAGTTGAACACACACATACAGCAAGAGCCTAAAATTCTATAGGAATAAAAGAGTTTTCCCCTGCTGAAACTTCTAGTGATAGGTTTAACTTTAATATGATTCTCTGAGCCATTCAAGACAAAAACCAGAGAGAGTCGTGACAAAACTATTATGTAGAGAATGTAGAGCACAATTACACTTGATTGATTTTCTTTTCATGTCTCACTTCTCTCACTCACCACAGGATTGTTATAAAGAAAAAGTGTCTTGTGGTGAGATATGTCAAGTCAATGTCAAAGGGGGTGCTAAAAATAAAATTTACAAAAATCTTTAAATGAATGTATGTTATTTACGTCTAAAAAAGCTCATTTTTCTGTTTTAATTTCTTTTTGACACAAAATAGTTCCAGTTTTCAATGCAACCTATTAACAACTTCCTATCCTTAAACATCATGTCAGACAATCAGTCAACTCGCTCTTCTCCATCTTCAAACCTTGATCCATATTTAGGAGACACTGCAGATCAAATTCAATCGTTAGATGATGAAGGAGAAGAAGAAAATGAAGAAGTAAATAATAAAACAGAGAATGAAGAAAAGAGTTTAAAAACTAGTAACATTATTAGTGCTTCAACAACTTCAAACAATGGAATAAGTCGAACTGCCTCAGCAAAAAATTCTTTACTAACATTTTCTATTGCAAAAATTATGGAATCATCAACATCATCAGTTCAAAAGAATCTTAATAACAACAACAGCTACACTAATAATAATAATATTAATCATGATTTAAAACGCAAAAGAAATGAGATAATTACCCAAGATGAAAAAACAACAATGTCATCAAATTTAAAAGAAGGCCATCATCATCATCATCATCATCATCAGCATGTAGTTCCTACAAAGTTTTCTTCACCATTACTCTCACCACCATCAAAATCGTCGTCAATTCTTTCAAATTTATCAAAAATTGATATAATTTCATCGTCAGAGAAAATGGAGTCTGCTTTTAGAAAATATGTACCAACAACAACAACAGCAAATCAAGCACCGATAGAATTATTAGAAAATAATAATTTCCGTCAATATTTGGCTGCTGAGCGAATGACTGCTTCAGAATTAATGAGACACTATCCATTTTTATATTATCATCATCACGCAACTTCTCACTCATCAACACCACCATCATCATCAGGTTCTTCTTTTCTGTCAGGAACAGCAGCAGCAGCAGCTCTAATACATCCTCATCATGCCTTGTCACCTTCTTTGTATGCAGCTTACATCACAGCAGCTAAAAATCATTTACACCATCATCATCAACAACAACAACAACCACAAGTCAATTCTTCTGTAGCTTCTTACTTAAGACATTTTTCTCAGCAACCTCCATTACCACCAGTAGCATTATCAAATCAACACTTTTCCAATACCAAAGTTTGTTCTAATAACATATCAGAAGATGAGCCATCAAATCTTCACCACCACCAAGTTAGAAAGCCAACACAACAATTTCTAACTTCTCAATCAATTTATTCTCCTCCAACTCCAACATCAGTCTCACCAGTCAAATCCAATTCCAGACAACAACAAAGTCCTGCTGGTATCAACTCAAGATATGGAACTAGTAATAATGTCATTTCCTATAACAATAGTGATAGAAGTTCTAAAACTGAGAGTGAACGTAGAAAACGACATTCTTCTTCACATCATACAATAATAGATGTCATATCCAGAAATAATAACAATAACCATAATAATCATCATAATACTACTACTGGATCTGGTAAAGAGGATGAAGAAGATGATGATGATGTTGTTGACAATGATGATGAAGACGAAGAAGAACAAGAACAAGAGTCAAATTCATCTTCATATGCAGGCAATGGATCTGAAACCGGTGCACAAAATAATTCCAATCATGCTAGTAGTACAAGAGTTACAACGCCTAATGGAAAAGGCAAATCATTTACTTGTTTAGAATGTGGTAAAGTATTTAATGCTCACTACAATCTGACACGTCATATGCCAGGTATATAAAAATTTATGATAAGTATTTACAATTAATTAAACTCTCAGTAATGTATATAAATTTACTTATTGTTCTCTTTTATATTTTTCTTGTTTATATAGTTCATACAGGAGCAAGACCATTCATTTGTAAAGTATGTGGCAAAGGCTTTCGTCAAGCTTCAACCTTATGTCGTCATAAAATCATTCATACTTCAGACAAACCTCATAAATGTGCAACTTGTGGCAAGGCCTTTAATCGAAGCTCAACTTTAAATACTCACATTCGAATTCATGATGGGTACAAGCCATTTATTTGTGAATTTTGTGGTAAAGGATTTCATCAGAAAGGCAACTATAAGAATCATAAATTGACTCATAGTGGAAACAAAGCTTATAAATGTAACATTTGTAACAAAGCTTTTCACCAAGTTTACAATCTAACTTTTCATATGCACACTCATAATGATAAGAAACCTTTCACTTGTAAAACTTGTGGTAAAGGATTTTGTAGAAATTTTGATTTAAAAAAACATATGAGAAAATTACATGAAGCACCATTACGTCGAAATGAAATGACTTCCAATAATAATACAGCTATGGGTGGAGGAGGAAGACTAATAAGTGATCATCATGTTGTCTCATCAAATAATAATAATTCTTCAACTAATTTAAGACAAGCTCATAGTGGTGGATTACATAGCAGTATAAGTAATGGTACTTCATTTAGACATTCAATATCTCCTACATCTCCTCCAAACTCTCATAGTACTAATTCTCATTTCTCTCTACCAACTGGTCCTAATACTCTTCATAGTCCTTCATTTCTTAATCCATTTCTTCTTCAACAATCTCATCTACCTACTCATACAAATGCTTTTAGTAAGCTGCCTCTATTATAACTCACTTAAATAATCAACAAGCTATTATGACAAAAAAATCATATATATGTAGGAACACTTTATCCTGTGTATTAAAGTAATAGAAATTCCAATAAAAGATACTTATTGTTATTGTGTATAATGCCATTCCTCTAATATATAATATATACATATATATATATAGAAAAAATGTATCTTAACATGAAAATTCTTTAAAATACTATAGTTGTAGCTTATGCGTATAATATAATATTAATTATAATAATGTATTAAAATATTGTTATCTGTATGAATATTTGATGTTTGTGCTTATTAGTATATTGCAATAAACGGTGCGATGTTCGTTTCAAATTGATACTTACTAAAAAAGTTGTTGTTTAATTTTACTGTAAGCATTTAGATCATATCTTGTAGTATGGTATAATAAAAGGTTAAGCTATATGAGCTTTAGACTCACTCTTCGGTATATGTAGTGTACTCTTTCCTTTTTACAACATCATCCGATTAGGATGAATGACAAGTTGTAACAATTGATTAGCCTGAGGAATTTTGAGGGTTTATATCGAATCCAAAATGTTTAGAAGAGCCAATTGTTCCTGTTTCACTGATGTTGTCAAGAATTACATGGGATCAGAACACAAAATATATACTAATCTACAAACGATAATGTTGAGATTCGTAAGAAGAAACTACGTATAAAATACCACGCATATATTTTTTTCAAATAAAAAGGTTTAGTCTAAAAATTGGTATAAAATGATCAAAAATATATAGATAGCATTTTGTTAAAAAACTAAGTTAAACTACTGACAAGTAGACCATGAACTCTACTAACAAGATTACAAAAACAAAATTGCATATATATATATATATATATGAAGTGAAACGAGGGTTGCCTTTTATTGAAAGAGGTCTGTGACACAGTATACCCTTGAATCGAACAGATTATAACTATAAAATAAAAATGATGGCATTGGAAAGGCGTACGTAGCATATTAATAGAAACCACGAAACATACCACAAATAGAGTCAGTAAATACCTTGAATTTCTAGAGAACTACAGAGATATTATTTATTTC
The DNA here is from genome assembly GCA_009869805.1 of Oncopodura yosiiana. Lineage (NCBI taxonomy): Eukaryota > Metazoa > Arthropoda > Collembola > Entomobryomorpha > Oncopoduridae > Oncopodura > Oncopodura yosiiana. Next base: position 51,345 of record VCNE01006370.1, read on the forward strand.
TAATAAACTTTGTATATATAGAACTATATAACTATAACTTTATAAACAGACATAATAACACATAACATGACATATTACTCAGAGCTTACAAACTGAAACATTATTAGTATGATAATCTCTCTCTCCTCTTATTTGGCCGTTCATATGTTATATTTCATGTAGAGCTTTTCAATTTGAGAAGGGTGTTTTTAATCCAATTTTGTATACATGGTTAAGTTCGAATTGACCGTAGAGAAGAGCTCATACTACATACATACATATGTACTACATACAAAAGTAAAGAGCAAAAACATGAGAGATGAAAAAATGGACTTGATGTTTTGTGTCTTGTTTACCAACATACATATTAGTGTTTTATTACACTGTATCTCAATTTATTAACTCCTTTTTTGTTTCGAAGAAAAAACCACATTACGGTCAGCTTTTGACTTTTATTATCTTAAAAGATTGTAATAGTTTCAATAAGTATAAAAATTCTTATATAGCGTACTATGAATATATCAAATTCTTTTCTAATAATAAATGTCTCGAGGTCTTAAAAAATCCTCCATATTGAACTACTTTATAGATAATAACTGCCTTATAATACAAAGTTTCTCACTGATAGCGTCTATAATATAGACCTTTTACAAATTTTATGAAACTCCTTTATAGACTAGAGGGGTGATTTGTAATATGATATGACAACGTTAACAATATACATATATATATCGGCTACAAATAATATGACATTTTCGTGCTAATAGAAGAAGTGTCAGAGCATGAAATCCATTTTCACATCATTGACTTGTTTCGAAGAAGAGAGGGAGAGTGATTTACCATTTAGCATGAGTGATTCTCATATTTTCTGTAATATATAGAAATGAAACTGTTGTGTTAAAATATCTAATATTACACGATGATACTCCATGCTACACATCACTTACATATCTCTTATTATATTGTCCTCATCGTCGTCGTCAGTGAACTTAGCGAGCTGTAGATAGAAAAACTTTTTAGACAAGTGAAAGTATCAGGGCAAGAAGAGATATAAGTAAGTAAAAGTAGTCATCCATTTGTGAAAAAAGAGATTTGATCTCTCCACACTCTTTTCTCGTCAGTGGTAGTGATAAGCTTTCTTCATGAATAGTATACAATGCAGATATATATTTTATATATGTATATGGTGATGGAGTTGCAAAGGTGGTGCAGACAATAAGTAATAAAAGACTCTGTGAAGCGTTGTCAGAAGAAATTTCTTCTCAGCTTTTACAGCATATGTCATTTTCACAGATAATGAAATTCATTTCAATCTCAAGTCCTACAACCTAAATCTCTATGCAGAGGTTTATTATGCCAGACAGCCTATATGTCGTTATATTCATAAGATTAGAGATTATGAATTATCACATATGTCTGAGATGAGATTATTGACATATCGTATTTTTCCTATATATGAAGTTTCGAATCAATAAGGCATTCATCCAAGTTACAAGCCTCACTGGGTTTATGGCTAGGGTTTTCCATACTCTAGAAGTTCAGTACACTCATACAGTAAAAAGTTATAAATGGGCCTTTATCAGAAGTTTTACGGTAAGTAGATTCTACTTTGTCACTTTTGTATATATGTAGGTGTCTTTGCTTCTGACAACTAATTATTAGCCCTTTGACAATATCAGTAAAGAAATGACAAATCTTGTCACAAGAAATTTGTTTGTTTTCAACTTCCTCTCTTTCACTTGATAATGTGTCCATGAAACTCAATAAAAACTTTTACTAATTATCATCATTCCTTGTTTTATTTTAGTCAAAGAATTTTGTTGTAGTAAGTTTAAATTGCTAATTTTTTCTTCCATGTTTTGATAAAAGTAACTTGTTGTAGAGTTATACTTACATTTTATATGTATAACCGTAGTAAATAGATAATATCAACACGTGTATTGCATAACAAGCTTGAACTATGAACTATTATTAGGTGAGAAAAGAATAAGAAAAGGGTTTCTTCAAGTTTCAATTCTTTGAATGGTATGAATTAGAAAGCAATACTATTCAACCTTTTGTAGTCACAAGCTTATGTCAGTACATCTAAACGAAAGGGGAAAGTGATTAGGGAATCGTGAGTAGATCACACACAACTCTTACACACCGCAACCAAACAGACATAAAGAGAAGAGAAAGAAAAGAAAGACTGCATTCAAATCATCATCACAGCACTTACATTATAGACTTTATAGCAGACTATATATACATATAACGAGTAAAAGTGAAAAGGAATATATACATAGTAGTATATATATCTGATTTGATGAATGCTTTACACTTACACAAAGTCATTCATCGTGTACAAGGACTAAGAGCCTTCAATCAATCCAATCTAATCACTACTTTCTAACCAAAGTTATACAAAACTAATATGATCTCAATAATATATATTTTAATGACGTCCGTGACACGGACTCCGTGTCTTAACAGGAGACTGTTCTACAAAATTAAATATGTTAAGAAAATATCGTTTTTGAAATTAATTTATCATCATGTACACAAATTACAGTTCTTAATTAGTAAGTTTTACATGCCAAGTACTGTTGAATTTTTATTATACGTGTTATTACTGTAGTACTACATGAAAACTTTAGTTTTTCAATTTAGCAACACTTTAAGCAGAGCACGGGCCTCTAGTCAAATCTATTATGTAGCCTATTGTGGTATATGTATAACACACACACATCAACACCAACAACAAAATGAGAAAAGCGTCAGTAGTATTATTTGAGTGATGTCATCGTGATTGTTATTGAAAAATAGTTGAAAAGCTTTAGCTAATTTGACGACGACTTGACACCTCTCTCTCTCTCTTGACTATATAACATCGAAAGAAGATATCTCTCTTTCTACATTGACTTCATGTCATGGACACACCATCCTTTTTGTCGGCATTTTACAACACAATAATCCTTACACAGTATTCACTTTTACTTTTTGTCCATTATACTATATATCGATATAATAGTATATGTGCAACTGATAGTTATCTCTACTTCACATTTACCAATTTGTCATAATGGAGTTTTAGATGATTTAAAAATCCTTTGAACTTCAATACATTCAAAGGCTAATTTACTTAAGAGCATACAAAATTTTTCTGTGTCGTCTGCTCTTGCTTCTAGAAGAATTTGTTGATGACTCGTGACTTTTGACATTATATAATCTCTTGACATTTTCGTCATAGCGGTATTTATTGTGTGGGAATTTGACACTGTCAAACAACGTCTTTCAGATATTATATTTAGATGAGGAATCAAAATCAAATGTAATTAAGTCAGTGTACCACTCGGTCTATATACTACAGAGTGACAGAATATATAGTAATTTCATCACTACAAGTTAAAATTTAATCATACACACATTTGAATGAACGATTGTGGTAAAATTAGTAGCATACCTACAAATAAATGACTCAAGATCCATTCTCCTGACTGTTGATTGATAACTTAACAAAAGATTTTAGCTCATACAACATATATACTATCACAGAATAATATGTAATACAAAGAGGAAGAGGCAATATATAAGTAGAATGTGTAATATACAACTTCATTTTATACTAGTAGATTGTAGGACAGAGTTACAACTCTGTTGTATTTGTTTGACAAAGATTCAATTGAATATATACATATATATGAAGTGGCCCCTTGAGAATTAAGAGAGTAAAGAATGGCGAAGTTTGATGGACTGAGAGTTTTCCCTATATTACATATATGTATTTTCGACGTACTCATCTTGTACATTGTGTAGTTTTCTATAGATTGGACAAAGGTAAGAGAGTTAACAATGAGTGAGAACATTATTTTGTAGCAACAATGGTAAGATGACTACATGATGATGTAAACCAAAAAGGTATACTTTATCCGACTTGACAAGTTCTGTCGGTAATACACTTTCCATTTGAGTGACTACCAACATCTTGATCCTCTTGAAAAAAAGCTAATTGGCTGACCACTTTGATTATTGGTTACTTCTCTTGTTGTCCCAAGTTGCGTGTTCCAAACCGAACAGAGTATTCATTCATGTTTAGTTTTGTCACATTAATTCCATATGAATAGTATTTTATATCTTACAAGAGATTATGTAGGCTACCAACTTGTCTCTTTTCTCAAGGGTCTACTATAAAGCACGAGTAGCAGGTCAGGACGAAGCCAAGCCATAATAATCTCTTGCAAAAGAAGGGATGATGATGAGTATGATGTCGGTACTCTGAGCATCAACAGTGAAAAGCCTAGTAAAGAGAGAACCTTAGCTTTACATAGTTTACAGTAGCTTAAAATCCAAAGAGGGAACATTTACTCCAACTTATTTTTCAAATTTTATACAGAATTCTGTAGAAGACTATTCAACTATTTGATCTCAAGTGTAGAAATGTTCCTTCTGTTGGTCCTTTTATTTTGGCTCTTTGATATTTTCATCTTGAAGAGCCTTTTGTTACCTAATGTGCCATGGAATTCTCATTAGAGATTATACACACTTCACTCATTTTCTTGAATTTTTACGTACAACAAATGTAAATACTCTATATACTATATGTACTTTATATTGAAGGAGGCGAGAGAGAGAATCTTAAATTTTACATAGACTCTCATATCAATATGTGAATTCTTACAATATAATCCACCCACAACATTTCAAACAAATAAATCATGCAAGAGAACAATTATTATATTGCTCTATCCCTATCTATACACAATATAATATGCCATGCAAATGCTACACAGAGAATAATGATAATACTGCATAATATTTCTTCTATTCATTTTCATTCATTCAGATACTCTCAAGTAAATACATGTGTAACAAGCTGTCGGCAAAAGTAATTGAGATGGATACCGACAGTGATATTGATTACTGTCAGAAACATAGGTATAGATACATACTACACAGTAGTAGATTCAAAGATAATTTGACCCTTCATCCTTGTTATGATAGTTTACGCCTCATCCACACATAATGGGATCATAAAAATAATGACAAGAGAAAATATATATGACAATATGAGTTGCCCTTTCGTACGAAACTTACAAGTATAATTGTCGACTGCATATATATATTGCAAGTTTTTGTATATTATTAGTAAAGATTACAAATGAGTAGAAATTACAAATATGAATTATTAATGAGGAGACACATTTCTCACTTGTCTCTCTCCCTTGCTAAATGACTCATAAATATTACAAAGTATCAACAACAAGGATTTTACATGTGTGAAGCTTCATTACAAAAAGTGAAAGGAAATAAATACATATGCACTTAATCTTTACTCAACTATTTATTACAAAAGTAGTTTATCATTTTCTCAGTCTTAAAGAAAAGTATTATATAACTATTATTATAATATACGGAATGTTAAAATGATGGTGTAAAAAGGCAACTTGTTATGAAGCAGGTTTTTTCTATTCCGTGTCGTAAACAATTGCGTCAGTTAATTTCCTTTTCCCATATAAATAACCCTTTCACGTAGAGAGAGAAAAGCCCATATAGATTTTCAGTATTTACTTATCGCTTCGATAACCGATGGCTATTTGTTTTTCTGTAATGGATTTTGCACAGCTATATAATAGTATACTAGAGTGAAAGAAGAGTTGGAAAAACGAGCTCTCGTCAGTTTTTCTTTTCAACGTTCTACTATTTACTTACTCTCGATCCTTTTATAGTGTTTTTGTGTGTGTATCGCCATAGACATAATGACTAACTACCATAAAAAGGATTCTTTCTCTTTCATACAATGTATATACTCTGATGCTTATATATATATATGTATAACGTAGCTTTTCATAGAGATGTACTTCCAGTTTGTTTAAACCAATTCACATTCACACTTGTACCATTTACTAAAAAACCATGTAAGCTTTCATTTCTACTTTTCACCTTAGAGAGTCTATACTACTTTTCTACTTTTCTGTCACTACTTTTTAGTATTAGAGAGCTACAAAAAAACTACAAGCAAAAAACATACATAGAGAAGAAACGAATAGGTATACTAATTAAAATCTCATGCTTTCAGAATCTGGGATAGTTTTATATATGTTATACAGTAGTGAGTGTGCTTTGAATTTTGACTCAATCTCAGAATAAGCACATAGTTCCTTCTGTCTGTGTAAACTTGACAGATATGTACATACTATGGTACAAGTACTTTTGTACTATAAAAACAATATCTAACAATATGTTATATAATCTTACTTAGAGATTCTGTCATAATGTACTTAAAATTCTTTGTTGTTACTGGACCATGATAATACATCATAAGGAGTTAATTCGTTTGACTAATTAATTCATATCTTCTTTTTATCTACTTCTCTCTTTTCTCTTCAGAGCAAAATTTTAGCACGCTACAATGCTCCCTACATGCTTTGTTAGCTATTCATTACACATATTATATATAACATGTTTCTTCTACAAGAGAAGAGTATATTAGAGATGAAGCTCTTGTGGTGACTACAGAATTTTCTAATAAGGTAATAAGGCTTTCATATATACTATATTTCATAATGATAAACTCTTACAGTTCTCTGGAATCCTCAAATTGCTACAATCTCATCCACATGAATGCATTTACGATTACCTCTATAGTATGTAGTACTCTTGACTTTGTATATTATATCATGCAACAACTCAATTGCCACTTATCATTTACCGTTTGAAATATATTATAATAGTGGCTACGTCAAAAGTAGCTTCAAATTATTATAAAAGTCAACCCTTCTAGCTAACCTTTCATCTGCCGAGTCATCAAAGGTTTGTAGAAAAAAATATATATTTTGTCATATAATTTCTCTCAATTTTTTTACACAACAATGAATAGCGTACATACCTTTTGAATTTGTATTTTTTAAAATTTCAGTCACAGAGAAGGCTGCAACAAGAAGCAGTAAAAATCTAAAGAAGATCGACGGTATCATCATCATCATCATATTAGTACTAGGAATATTGGGAATAAAAATATTTCTACAAATCATGTGTGTGCGTTTTGATTGTCAGAAATTGCAGTAGTTTCACTATAATGCTGCTGTTCATAGAAAAGAGAATTTTGATTTGACTGACTTGACTGGATGATGGTGGTTGTGTATATATATATATATATATAGAATATACATATATTATTTTGATGTTTGCTTCCAACAGATCGACAGCATCCACTTGCTGCCTTTTCATCTCTACACTTTCCCATTACCGGTCTACAAATACTTCAATTTTCGACCAAGTACTCTCACACAATAGCATTGGTGTAAGCTTGGCAAATATGTACTGAAAAAATGCATCCATGACGGCGTTAGGCTAGTTTTTCAGTTCTCCAAAGATCTCACACACAGTAGTTGGTGCCAACACTCAGCCCTCCTCAGTTCTTTTCTGTTCCTTTTATACTTTCTCTTGTTATATATAATCTCTCTCTCTCTTTAAAAGGTAGTAGTTAAATATATATATGCTACCTCCTGTGATATTCTATTGCACGACTTTTTATCATTCTCTATTCTCCAGATTTCGTACTCTCTTGGGATTCTCAATCTCAATCGCCTTTTTCCCTCTTTGAAGGTTTGCACTTTCGTTTCCAACAATATATAACTTACATATTGCACACACACACAGAGTATGTACCTGGTAATATCTAGATCACAACTCGACATCATATTTCAGCTCAGCCAGTTAGTGACTCTCTCAGTCAGACTCTGATATTTTTTCTTCTCTGATAATTTCATATTATAGAATAGATCAGAAATAATATATAACTTATATGTAGAATCAGTCAGTCAGTAGTCAACGATTTTTTCCAAATGCCATGCCACCCCCTGATGATTCTTTTTTGCCTTACATATTGTGGTTCTGTATCACAGCGGTAGCCTATATTGATTGAGCAGTTTCAACTCAATTTAGAATTCAAATGCATTTATGGTCACCATTATATATCTATGACAAGTGCCGATAAAAGGCGAAATGTAAATTGAGAGAAAGTATATATATAATATATACATACATGATGTATTGAAAAACATTTCTGATCCAAATCCCCATGATATCTTTTTGGTGAAATATATTCTTGTAGTAAGTGCTTGTAGCATTGCATTGCTAACCTACATATTTTTTGAGGTATTTGCTACATATAATAGCTTTGCTATTGCAACTCTATATATAACAACATTGAAGTAAAAGAATCAAAAACTAAGTATTATATCTATCTATACACCAGTTTTACTGTATGTAAAGAGAAAATCTACTAGTTTCAGAAGTTACAATCTCTGTTCCTTTTGAAGTTTGAGCAAATATTGAGCATCAGTGTGTTTCATTTTCATGCCGATCATAACTAGAAATGTTGTATCAACATTAGTATATGCAGATGAAACTTATGGAGAAAAAGCCATTTGTATACTCGATTGCAAACTATAAACTTTAATTGTTAGCTAAGCATAAACATATTAACAACAAGGATAATAGATAACTTTGAAGTTGCTTGTTACTCTCTATGTTATAAAATGAACTAACTAGACTCAAGCCTCATTCAAATGAATAAGGCTTGAGAAGTCATTGAATAACTATAGAATCCATAATTCCTAAGTATTGTACGGTTTCTTAGTATATGAAACAAAGAAAGGATAAATAAACCACATAAGACATAAAAACTAAGTTTTTGTCTATTTTTTCTGAAACACTCATAGCAGTAGTATAATACGCAGATGTACTTTTTAAAGACAACAAAATCTAGTACAATAATGCAACTTCAGCAACTGCCTATGACATGACATTTGAGTTTTCTTCAACAATAAATAACATGTGTGGGAGAAATGCCTCATTGACCTTTTCATCTCCGGAAGTATTTTCAAAGATTTGAAAGACAATCAAAGAACCTTTTTGACATTGTACTGCAAATGCAGTTTTTACAACACAAAGAGCATTTCTGTATTGAAGTTGATTTTCGTCTCAAAGACAGCACGCGAACCAACAAATACTTTTTCTTATATATTGAAGCCGGTGTTTAATACTACTTACTACTCATTGTGAGATTGGTCTCTGCACACTTAAGTACCACGCCCACATATATATTTATTATTATATTGAACTGTAGTATCAAGTTTCGCTACTTCCGGTGAGAGCACGTGTGTGTGTGTCAATACTCAATAGTAAATAACAAGATAGAAAGAGACTACTTACGCAAATCAAAAAATATCACCTGCCTTACTTCTTTATTCTGTGAACTGTATAGAATTCTTCTTATTGCTTTGCTTTTTGTGGGTGTATTATATGAAAGAGATGTACAATTATGTCGACTTTTAGCCGTTAAAATGTCAAAAGGAGGCAGATTCTTTAAAATAAAAATAAAATCAAATGCAACACAAAAATCAAATGTTTTCCCTTTGTACGTATCAAGCTTTTTAATATCATGAATGATGTGCGCTTCGCAAGTCGTCGTGACTCGACACAATTAGTTACATGGTATTTTACAATATTAGAATTTTTAGGTTAAGTATATTACATTGTAATATTATGAAAAAAATTATTTAAATATATAAGGCATTCAAGATCAAGTTAAATTTTGTATGAACATTTGATACTGAATTTTTATCTTCAATCTGTTGTGGAGGGATTACGAAATATATATTCTTGAATTTCTCCTTCTAGTTCCTCATCTGAAGAAGATGAGTCTGAATTTTTTCTGTGCTTTATTTGTCGAGATTCATCAGATTCATCAACAAAATATGATATATATTCATCTTCCAACATTCTATTTTTAAGTCCTGCTCGAAATTCTTTCAAATCAAACTTGACAGTTGGACGAAATTTAGCATTGTCTTCAATCGAATTATCTTCTTCAGATTGAGGATATCTTTTAGGAATATTGCATGTAGTGTTTGGCTGCTGATTTTGTTGAGGGATATCAGAAATCATATTATTAGCAAGCTTAGATAATCTGTTACACTCAAAACCCATAGGTATTTGTTCCAATGAGTCATCTTCTACTAAAATGACTTTGTACTTTTTTGATAGAATTAACTTTTCTTTTTCAGTTGTTTCACATCTTCTAGATTCTATTACATTTTTCAATTGAGCCAACATATTACGATAAAAGATTGTAGCTTCTTTTGTTTCTTCTTGCGTTGCCTCAGAGGTGTCATTTTCCTCGATGCCAGCAACATTTTCATTTGGTTCTCTTACAAATAGATCAACTGAAATAAAATATATATTTCATATTATATATAAAAACAATTTAGATTAATAAAACTCGTTTTATGAAAAAAATTACATTCTTGAGCGTCGGAGTTTGTATCATCATCATCATCGCCTTTGACATTTGTAGTTTCATAGATTAACCTATCTGATTCTGCTTGTTTACACTCAACCTCAGCAACATTTTCTTCAGCATCAATTGAATTCATATTATTACCATTATCATCATTTGATAAAACATCTGTTGTTTCTTCAGTGCCATCAAATATTTTCTCAGGATCAGTGCAAGCTACTTTTTTAGTAATCACATAAACAGTTTCGAGTAATTTATTAAGAGAGTTTACATCTTCTTCTAATTGATTGATATGTTCACCAAGGTTTGTACGTAATGACACTTCACGTTCACATTGAGGTTCTTCTCCCATACACTTTTCAACAGAAGACAATACCAACTTCTCACAACAAGAATGAAGATTATTAGTAGTATTGATAGTATTTGTAAGTTTTGTTTTCAATTCAACTACAGATTTTAAAGCCATATATTCTCTGGCGAATAAAGTTTTTACAGGAATACAAACATCTCCAATTTTAACATTAGAATAAGGAATATATGGCATCGTTAGTAATTCATCAGGTAATTCAAATTCAGCATCATTTGATGGTAACTGTAATTGACTAGCTTCAAATGAGGTTTGACGATGATCTTCTTCTTCATCATCATCATGATGTTCATTACTATTGGATATAGCTTCTTCTTCTCCAAGTAAAAGTTTTTTCTCATATCGTCCTAATTCGGTATTCTGATAAATAAAAGTAAAAAGATTCAATTAGTTATTGAAATTATTACATGAAACAATAATAAATATCTGTAATATATCAATTAGCTTTCACTTGTTCACTTACGCTCAAAATTACGTCTTCATCAAATTCACCAGAAAGATCACCTTCAGCAGACATAATTGTATCACTCTTACTGAAATAATTTTGATATAGAATTACAAAGTTTTAATAATGAAACAAAAGAAAAATGTAAATATTTTTGTTGATATTATTTGTTGATTATTGTCACATGGAATTCTCTTGATTTAAATTTTTGCAGCATGAACAAAGAAAATCTCACGTTTCCCAGTGACGCTATGATTATTTCATATTTTTTATTTTTTTTATTTTCATACAAGCAAAATTAATATCTGTACAATTTATTAATTAAAAAATTAATTCTAAAATATAAGCTTTTAGTTTTCCCCATGATTAATAAAAACTTTACGTTTTTTTACATTAATTACAATTAAACATAATATATGTTGCACATTTTGCCACAAACATTAATGGTTCTAACTAGAATTAAGAAATAGAAATAAGTATGCAGACAATAATCATAATTTAAATTCCATTTCATAGCAAAAATGTTTTATTTAAATTAGCCATTTGTATTTGCTCTTGAGTTTCTAGTTCTAGCTAATTTCAATGCTTTCTTTGAAATTCCACCTGGACGAGACTGACTACTTCCTCCTGAATTATTATTGACAATTGTAGTATTATTTCTTGATGCTTGCCTAGTAGCCAAGAGTTCTCTTAATGACTGGAAATTGAAAGGTGACATTCGAACTTTTTTAGGTTTAATTGGTGTTGGTGTTGTTGTTGTTGACTCAATAATAAAAGGAGTTGAGGAAGAAATATTTACTTCTACATTTTTTTCAGTACTACTATTAATTTCAGTAAACTCATTATTATCTTCTTTATAATAGGATGTTGATATTACTGTTGTTGGAGATGAACTTGTAGAAATATCTTGAGCTACAAGGCTTTGAGGTTCTGGTACATTTTCATTAATAATTTCATCAACTTTATTATCATTCGTTGTAATTGAGTGTGCTGAGACAGTAGTAGAAATTGAGGTTAGTATCTCACTAGTTGAACTAATAATTGGAACTTCAGTTGTTATTTCTTGTTGTACTGTTGATGTTGATTGCATAGTAGTAGTAGTTGTTGTTGTTTGTACTGCTTTCTGAGGCTTTTTAACCTTGACAGGTTTGCTAGCATAAAATAATCTTTTCTCCAATTCTTTATTTCTCAAAGTTGGTGATGTACTATTGAGTAATTGATCAAGTTTCAATTTTGCCCTATCTGTACTACTACTATTATTATTTTCACTAGTATTTGTTATTAAAAACTCTAATTGTTCTGATTTATTACAATAACGAAATTCTTTTCTCATAATGTCAAAAACACTCCTTTTACTAAATTTCATAGGAGTGGCACAAACAGGAGAAACTCTTTTTTCATAAACATATTTTACTTCAAATTTTAAATTAGTATTACACATACTACCTTTATCATATTGTACTAAACAAAATGTATTATTTCTTGGAACATGATACCGTTTTACTTGATTAATAACTAATGGATTCCATGATTTCATTTCACATGAGCAATGCCATAAATTTCCTTCTAGACGAATGATTTTAGCAGGGGTACGTTGAAATAAATCACTTGGTAATGTTGTAAGAGAATTATATTGGAGATAAATTTCACGTAATGAGACTTGTTCATCAAACAAACCAGGAGGAAGAAATGTTAGCTATAGTTGTAAGGGAAACAAATTAGTTAATTTGAAAGATTGCTGTCAAAATTATTAATAATAACAAACCTGATTATAAGATAAATCCAACTCTTGTAATGAAGCTAATCCAAAAAATGCATCCATAGATATTTTTTTGATAGAGCACTTTTTGAGAATTAGTTTTTCTAAATGTGATACTTCACTAAATGCATCATAAGAAATTCTACTAATAGAACCTTCCATTATAAGAGTTTTTAATTTAGGCATTCCTTGAAGCATAGGTCTTTCCAAAAATCCCATATTAATATTAATTATATGTAAATTTTGAAGAGAAGATAGACCAAAAAATGAATTTGGTGAAAATTCGATTGGAACATTTGGATTACCCAAGAAAAGTGATTTTGTATTATTCATAATTTCAAATGTATTTGGAAATATTGTTTCAATTGGATTATAACGAAAATCAGCAATTTCTAAATGAGGAAATGGAGGAAGTGATAATTCAGATAAATGTGTAATATTATTATGAGAAACATCTAATTTTTGTAATTTTAATAAACCAGCTAATCCTACTGTTTGTAAATTAAGAATACGATTTCCTGATAATGATAAAGCTGTTAAATTTGGTGTAGCATAAAATACAAAATCTTGAAGAAATAATAAATCATTTCGTTCCATTACTAAAAATTTTAAATTATGTAATCCATAAAACATATCCCAACTGATATCTTGTACATTGCAGTTCGATATACGTAAATGAACCAAATTTGGCAAATTTGTAAATGCAACAAAAATTTTAGGTTTTGGTGTTGCTGGTATAGGATTCAGAAAATTGGAACCATATTGTTTATCTTTTTCTGCTTTGTAAACACTATATGGAACTATAGCATCTTTGCTCTGAATTTTCTTATTTTGAATTAAAATAATTTGTTCTAAATCTCCATTTATATCATTCGACATTTGATTATCTTCAAAGTTACTAAAATGATCATAAAGTGAACTTTGAAACTGACTATTTTTGTTGTTATTATTATTACTATCACTATTAATAGATTGTTGACCAATGATGACTTTCTGAATACTTAGAAATTTCAGTTCCTTTAGCATTTTTAATGAATCTGGTGAAAGATAAACTGTTGCAGGGTTATTATTGATATGATTGCTTTTCTCAGTGTTTGAGTTAAACGTATAGCCTTGAACTTCGAGTCCAACTAAGGATTGTAAATTTTGAAAATGTGTTTTCTCTAAAGTGATATTACCACCACCATCAGCTTGAATTAATGAGAGTATCTATACAAATTTCAAATTATATTAGCATCATATTGTTACAGATCATAAGACTCGACTCTTATGATAAGAGTAAACCTTGTCCTAAACATTTTTACCTGTGTTGCGGATGGTACATCTTGTAGCATATCCAATTGTCCATTTCTAATTATACATGTTACTGTTGTCAATGTTCCTTCATTTAGACGTTTTTTGTGACCAACAGGATTTTCAATAACCTAGAGTCAGTCATTTTCATTTTGACTGTACATTATCATGTATATATACTATTATTGTTAACTTGCCTCATTATGCTCTGTATATGGATTAAAATTTTCATGTCCTGGATCATCCTGTTGGTTAAATATATCATTTTCAATCCACTTCCAAGAGTCTAAATTTGACAGGTACTCATTGTAGCAGATACAATCTCGGGGACATAAAATATCTTGGATGACACTGGAATATGACAACTAATTCCAATGAAAAAAAGCATTTAATAATACTATACATATAATCAAACTGATTTTTTGGTATGATGTAATATGTTATACCTGACTTAGATGTAAAATTGCAAGCAGAATAAATTTTATAAACATTTTAATATATAAATAATATATGACAAACTGTAGTTAGATTTTTTTTCTAATATCTATCACTGTGTGAGACTAACTAAAACCGTAAGCAACTACTAAGGATAAACCGGAAATTCTCTGTACTAATCTCGTTTCTTGACAGATACCAACTTCCTCATCATCATGACTTTGTATGTGACACTACATAGTTTGTGGCATGACTTGTTCAAGATAAAAATGTCCAGAAATACTAGCACATAATATTGTAAAGAAGTACCTAGTGTTGTAAACAATTTTTCTGCTAAGAAGCAACTTTTTCAATGCTACTGTAATATGATTAGAGAAGCATATATATTGAATCAATAAATGTGTTGTACGATTTTTCTTAATGTATTCTAATAATTAAGATAGTTTATATATATATATATATATATATCTTTACAAATAGTAGAAGATTATATAAAGACATGCGAAATTGTAAGTATATATATATATCATCACACAAAAACATTATAACAAAAAGATTTTTTAAGGCTAGTAGTATATATCTAATTACATGTTTTGTGATGGTTACACGACATACTTCTTCTTACAGCAATACACATTACATTAAACATTTAACACTTTCACTCATTTCTCACAAATGGTTACAAAAACGAAAACAACAAAAAAAAGAAGAACTTCGACAGGGAAATTATTCATAAAATGACCGTCTCTTAAAGACAAAAATCTTATTTATATCACCAAAAGCCATATGTGTAGAATATATATGCTAGATTGTTTTATTTTCATTTCTTATATTGTTGATTTACTTTAAGATGTCTTCCTTGGCATGTGAATATATATTGATTTCAAAACTGCAATAAAAATATTATTTATTTATTGGAATATGAAAGCTCATGTTTAATTTTTGTGTCATATATAATAATGCATACCCTTTTTAAAAATTCTTCAGCACAAATACGAGCTCTTGCATTTACAGCCAATTTCATTTCACTGATTTCTTTATCAATTTCTTCCATAAAATGAATCACAAAATCAACTAGTTTGTGCTTGTACATTTGTTCAGTGTGGAAGTTGGTGATGAGGAAGCTTATATCGTAACCCTATTTAAAGAAACAACAAATAAAGTAAAAAAAAACAATTACATTTTAAATGAAGTCAACATACCTCAATAGGTTTCCTTCTTAATACTACAAAATTTTCTGCTCTCATCATCATGAATCTCATAAACTTGTGACACAAAATTTTTTCAATTTCATCGGCTTGTTTTATTGCTATGCTAATTCTTATAGAATTTATGGATGCTTCTATTAGCACTTTCTCCTTCTCATTCCTACTAATAATTACTGGGTGCAGTAGTAACTCCTTACTTGCCCTGTAACAGATTTAAATGAATGTCTTTTTAAGTGTTTTTTTTAAATAAATTGTTTTAAATATAAATTGTAGTACTACTAACCTTACTTCTACTTCAGGCTTGTTGTGTCTTTCAACAACTTGAGAGGAAAAATTTTCCAGGCACATCGCTACAACAGAATAAATACAAATCAAGAGAGTATTAAATAAAAGTTCCATTAGTGAACAAAATGATACAGCATAAAATAATCAACCTGCTGTCAGCGTGTGACGAACCGCTGTTAAATAAGGCCGTAATGTTGCTGCCTGTAAATGACAGAACAAATACAGTTTATTTATCCAAAAGTGTATCAAAATTTTTAGTAACTGGCTTTAAAACATAAATCATATAAAGATTTTTAATATAATAAAAATAGTGGTATGAATCGAATCACTAATTAATCAAAATATCATCGAATTTAGTATAATAAATAACTTTATATTAACATAAAGCCGGTTAATCACAATTCAAAATTAAAAAATAGTGTTTTCAATGGCTACTTTTGTCTTATAAAAACCATCACTGGTGAAAAGATTACTTACCATGAAAAAGTGGCTTTAATTGTCCTGATTGAATAAAATAACTTCGACTGTAGCTAAATATAACAGTTCGTTTACCACACCCAATTAACACAATAAACAATAAATTTGTAATGTAGTTGACTCAAGAACTTTTCAAGTAAAAGCACTCGAACTATGTGTACGCTTTCAATGTTTATCATGTGTGCATATTGAGTTAGAATTTAGCCTTGCGTGTGTGTTATAAAGAGTACAAATTATATATAAATTGTATAATACAAAGAGTGACTGTGAGACGAAACAAGTCAAAGTCCATGCAAAAACTTTTGTTTATTATAAATTAGTAATTTTAAAAGCTTGTTTTTAACTTACAAGAATGACGACAAAACTGGTACATACATTATATTTATATATTTTACAGCGCAGTCAAATGGTTTAATTAGTTACTGCGATAATAACTCTGAAGGCATTATTAATATGTAAATAAGATGGTATAATAAATTATAAATTATTATGAAAATTGTCGT
Organism: Oncopodura yosiiana; assembly: GCA_009869805.1. Lineage (NCBI taxonomy): Eukaryota > Metazoa > Arthropoda > Collembola > Entomobryomorpha > Oncopoduridae > Oncopodura > Oncopodura yosiiana. The sequence continues at coordinate 68,378 of VCNE01006370.1, forward strand.
TGAAAGTGTCGCACTGGCGAATTTTGAAAAAATATATATATAAGCAATTTAAAAGAGAAGAGATAATTAATTCCATTCTTTCGTATCGCGTACACTCATGTATCTCATAAGTTTAGCATCAAGAATCCATAAGCCGGTTACAAATGTTGCACCAAGAAATCTTACATCTGAATAAAATAAATCAAATAATAGATAATTAACAAGATATGATAAACAAAAAAAGTTGTGAAAAAAAACAACTTACAATTGCTTCTCCATGATGGAAATTTCTTTGAAGCTCGTAGAAAACTTTGCTTGGACAAATCTTCATATTTTGTTATCTCATATTGTGAGATTATTGTAGTAGATTTGATGCTGAAAGTATCTTTTGCTGTACGATAACTAAGCAATGACATGTTATTGTCATTACCTGAATCATAATTTGCTGTAGGAATTGCAAAAGTTTGATCTTTTTTATGCAAAACTGGTCGTTTTACTTCGTTGCCAAAGGACATGTCTGAATCTTCAGGGACCGTCATCAATGCAGGTGCAGGTAAACCTATATGCGAATTATATAGTCAGGCAAATAAGATACTATATTGAAAATAGATAATTTAAATGCAAAATGAGGAATAATGAATTACCTTTGGTTGGTTTTGTACTAGCTCCAGTAGCCATCTTGTTTTTATTTGCGACCACATATGTTTGATTAATACTAATTTTTTTCATCTTACTGACAACACTGTCTAAATCATCTCTTTGAGCAGCTTTAGTCTTTTGATCTTCTTTAATTAATTGATTAAATTCACGAAGGCCAGTCTATATAAATACAAGTAATTAGAGTCGCATTTATGTTAATCTAGCATATATAGAATTTATACCTCAATTGCTTTAGTCCCTTTACGTTTGGCTAATGCAAGTGCACTCAGAAGTCCATTAGGTTTTTCCACGAAATGTTCAGCTAATTTCTTCATGGCAAGACCAAACTCTTCAAAGAACAATTGTCGTTGGAACTCCAAAGAAGCACTATGCGATGAATTATTATTACTATCAAAATCAAAATCATAATATTCTTGTACTTGTGATTGATTCATCTCTCTTGTTTTATTTAACACTAGTCTTCCCTTCTTTTTGATATATTTGTTTGATCTTGGTTTGTTAGAAGAAACGACAGCCTTTGGATTAACTACCAAACTTGGTCTAGTTTTCATTGCTCTAGTTATAATAGGCATTGTTATTTTGGCTTAATTAATGAAAATGAAATACCACAAAAATCAGAAAGAAAAAGATGATGCTTTCTGAACAAAGGTTCAGATTCGACTGTGAATGATAGAAATACAAAATATTTAGTTTCGCTCCAAATAGCCTTATTTGTCTTGTCGAATGGCGCAATATTTAATCAATTCTACATTTGAGTTGAGAAGAAAATTGTAAGAAAAAAATATTTACTTACAACGAAAAACAACGTCTGCTAAATTGTTATTTGTTAAATGAGTGTCATTAATTGACCACGACAACTACAAAACGGTAAGATAGAACAATAAAATCTGCCTACCTGTATGTAACAGTGTATTGTTATTATTAACACTTGTGTAAAGTATTATGCACTTGTATTGAATTGATTTCACATAATTTGTATTTTATAATAATATCATCATTTCATTACTTTTACACAAGTGTGGATGAAATTGCAACACAACAAAGATGGGGAGAAAACGAAATGTCAAGATGCATCCAATTGTGGTGGATGCCAAAGCCACTGAACAAAAAAATTCAGCTCCGTCAGCCAATAAAGGAAAAAGTGGTCCAATAGAAGCTAAGGGTAGTCAAAGTTTACCAAATATTACTACCGTTGATGTAGCATCATCATTAGATGACAATGACACACACTTTGAAAAGTTAGTTTCCAAAGTTCAAGATGAGGTACTTAATTTTGTAATTTCTTATTATTATAACACTAAATACATAGTCCAGTTGTTGTAGCTATAATTCTTGATTTTGATTTTTTTATAATAATTAATAGGAAAGCCTTCTTACAGCACTCAATTATTTAAAGGATGCTATTCAAATAAGAGAAGATGCTCGTGAGAAAAATTTAAATTCTTCAAATGAAGAATTCAAAAAATTATTACAATCCAAGAAATTGGATTCAAAGCTAATAAAATGTACTGCCTTTGTCAAAAAAATGGTATGTTTTAACAAAATTATATGTACTAGTAGACACAAAAAATAATAATATTATAATTCTTGTGTTTGTGTTTCAGAAACAATATACTGATTCTCAAAAGACTTCAATTGAGAATGATCTTAATGTATTAAAGTAAGTGATTAGATACTGTAATGTAATACTTGACGTGTATACTATTCACAAAAGATTTCATTTCGTAATGTCATTTCCGTATTTGTTTTGATGTTTTAGTTTAACACAGTACCTTGATGAAATTGCTCAAGCTGTTGCCGAGTCACGATATAAAGGCACAGATATTTTAGATGTAGTCAAAATTTGTTCCTTAATAAATCAACGCTATCCTGATTTCGCATCTCATTTAATTGATCATTACAAGAGAGTTTTACCATCTAGAAAACCTGAACTTGTAAGTTGCTGTGTATGGAAGTAAATGAATGAAAAATGTCTTAAATATTATCAGTGTAATGTAATAATTTAATTTATTTTAGACAACTCCAGCATTGATGGGTAAACTAGCTATTGATCTCCGTATGGTTGCAGAACTGACTTTATGTGGTGTCATTTCTATTGATGATGGCATTCAAATGCTCCATGTTGCAATCAAAAGTATCATGTCAATAGATAAGGAAGGAATGTTTTGTCTAAACACAGTTTTAGCATTTTATCGTAATACAGGATTCATTGTAGGCATGGTTCCTCGTGATATTATAAAATTGTGTGAAGAATATAAAATTAGTATTCCTTCAAGTACTAATATTATACCACCTGAGAAAAAGAAACCATTACAACAGCTTTTAAAAGACTATCATCAACTGCTCACTGGTTCATTGAACATGGTAATCATTTTAATTTACATATTATTAGTATAAATTTTTTATGATGAGTAATTACCAGTAATATGTTTTTATTCTTTTTTTTAAGCTAAATGATAAAGTATTGGATTCTGAAAATCATAATCGTAAATTATTAAAGTCAAGAGGAGAAATACCACAAGATAGAATTGAAGCTCATACGGAAATAGTCAAAGCTTTTGACAAGTTTTTTGCAAATTACAAAAAGATTGCAAACTTGGCTAATGAAGAAGTTCCAGTTTTACCTTCTTTACCTGCAGGTAAGAACTAAAATTAAATGGTTTTATATACAAAATAAAACTTTTAAATATTTATTTTTATATATATAATTCTTTTAGAACCTGAAGATGAAGAAATTGCTGCTTATATGTTAAAACCTGGTGGATCTGAAGAAGACTGTTCAATTGTTCCTGGCATAGTTTTATATGATGATGAAGAAACTCGTTCTTTTTATCAAGATTTTCCAGATTTAAAAGTATATCTTCCTCCAGTTGCCTATCGTGATGCTATTTTGGAAGCTGCTGCAAAGGTATTATTTTTAATACAAAATTGCCCAAATGTATCAAAATCACATTCAATATTTTATATATATATATAACATAGACTGAAGAAATTGCTGAAAGAGAGAAAGCACTTGCAAATGAAGATACAGACTTAGAAAAGGAAGAATTGGAATGTGCTAGTGATAATAATATAACTGAAGAGGATGGTACTCTGGATGGTGAAGATGATCTTCCACCATCAATGAAACCAGAAGAAAAAGAAAAGGATGGTGCAGAACCTATAAAGCCAACATTACTAATATTTCTAAATGGACTGACACAATGTGAAAATCGTGCTTTAATTGATAAAGCTGCCATTGAATTTGCTGAAAGTTATAATACTAAACCTAATAGAAAGAAACTTGTACAGTAAGTATAAATTTGACTAGTATATCCATATTCAGTTGATTGATTATCATGTTAACATTTTTTAATATTATAGAGCTTTGTTTCATATTCCACGTCAACGCATTGATTTAATACCATTGTGGTCAAGATTAGTTGCAATATTAGCTCCAGGTTGGTTAGCTTAATAAGAATTTCTAATAATTTTAATTGATTATATTTATTATATTAATTTTATTTAATTGATTGTTTCTAGTAATGCCAAATGTGAGTATTGATTTATGCTCTCTTTTACGACGAGAGTTTATATACTTGGTTAAAAAGAAACATCAAATTTTCATTGAGTCTAAACTAAAAATCACAAGATTTATTGCAGAGCTTGTCAATTTTAAAGTATTTCCTAAATCAGATGCATTATGGTGCTTAAAAATTCTACTCATGGACTTTGTTCATCATCAAGTTGATATGGCCTGTGCCTTTGTTGAAACATGTGGTCGTGTTTTATATAGAACATCTGAAACACATCGTAGAATGAAAATATATTTGGTATGTATTAACTTAGATGTGTTTTAATTTGCATTTTATAATAATTCATATTTTTTTACAAATGTGTGTAGGAAGAGATGATTCGTAAAAAGAATGTAAAAGTTTTGGAACCAAGATACATGCATATGATAGATAATGCTTTTTACACAGTATGTCCACCAGAGATTCGTAAAGTTGCTCCAATAGTTCGAACACCGTTACAAGTTTTTATCTTAAAACATGTTTTGGGTAGTGTAAATAAAAGTAATATTGATCAAGTCATTGATATGATGCTGTGCATTGATTTAGAAAACAAAGAAGTAAGTTTTTTTTTGATAATAATATTTTTACTACATGATAATAAGTAACATTTTATTTTTTTATAGACGTTTGACTTTCTTGTGGAAACTTTCTCAAAACCATGGGAGTTTCCATATGATCAACTTGAAGCAATTGCAAGTGTATTGGCATCAACTAAAAGTGTTGCAGTAAGATTCGAAATATATATATAATTGGTTGAGTTAAATGTAAAAAAAATCTTATTATATGTTTAGAGTGGTATCTCGATGGCTGTTGCTGATAATCTTGGTGAAATGATTCGTGAAGGTTTGGAGGAAATAGAGCCAGAGTTAAATCAAGACAGATTAGTTACTATGCAATTCTTTGGAGAATTATTTAATTATCGAATATTTGGAGCAGAGCCAATATTTGCTGTTAGTAAAAAAATAAATTCAATAGTTAATATACATTTGTATCATTATAATTGAAAATTCTGTTTATTTTTTTATCAATTCTAGGTTCTGTACTTGATAGTTACGTATGGTATAACTATGGAAGTTGATAGATATGTTCCAACTGATCCACCAGATAATTTATTTCGTGTTCGCTTAGCATGTCGCCTTTTACAAACTGTTGGAGAGTTTTTTGGTCCTTCTAACCCAAAGAAACCAAGAATGGATTATTATTTGAAGTATTTGGAAGTAAGATCTAGTCAAGTTTATGTGTAGATAAACATATTATATGACATGTTTTTTATACTATTCTTTAGAGATACTATTGGTACAAAAGACAGAGCTACTGTTGGAAGTTGAAAAAGTTTCCTTATGCGGTGGAAGAATTATTTCAAGACACATTGAAGGGGATGAGGCCAAAAGAACCACTTGCTACTAGCTATGAACAATCATGTGAATGGGTCAACAAATTTGAGAAAAAGTTCCAAAAGAAAGTCAAAGGAAAAATCATACAGATGGTTACAGAAGAAGCACAAAAAGAAAAAGGATTACAACAAGATGGAAAACTTGAAACAATTAGTGAAGATCAAGGTTTGACAAAAAATTTAGTTTGCTTTTCTTTTTATGAATTTCACATTATAAAAATTTAAAATTTATTCTCTTAGAAAATGATGCAGCAATGGCTATGATACATGACGATGCATATGAGGCATGCTGTAAAGAAAATATATTTACAAATGTAAGCTACCAGTTGAAATAGTTTAACGTTTGTTTGAAGTAGCACTAATAATAAATAATTTTTTCTATATTTTATTTTTTTAACAGCAATCAAAAGCAGTTAATGCTAGACCAATTGTTACATCCACAGGAGATGATGGCAAAAATAATTTTAGAGCAGAGATTCAATATACTGAAGAAGACTTTGAAAGAGAATTGATGGATATGATCTCAGCATCAGAATCAGCTATTCGTGCTTTACCAAGAAAAGCAGAAAGTTCATCGTCATCTTGTTCATTACAAAATGCTGCTGCTGCTGCTTCTGCTGGTATATTTTATTTAAAATTAAAAATTGAAAGTTTATAAAATTCTAATATGTGTGAATCGTATTTTTCATCACTACAGCGGAAAAACAATTGGAGCGCACAGATAGTAAGGAAAGTGCTGCAGCAGGTCATCACTCTTTTGTTTTACTATCTAGAAAAGGAGCTAAACAACAATATAAGAAACTTGAGATACCTGTTGACAGTGACTTTTCTATTAACTTACGCAAAAATTTAGAAGTAAGTACAATAAAATTTTATTTTTATATGTATACTTATTATATACTACTATTTCTTAATATTACTAGGCGGAACGTCTGGAAAAAGAACGTGTTAAAGCTATTACATTAGGAATCAGTCAGATTCAAGAACAAGAAGAAAGAGCTGAAGTTGCAAGAGTTGCCTTAGAAAAATTTATTACTCCACAACATTAATTTCATGTAGATTTTACTTACTATTACTATTGGTCCAAATATTTCCAAATTTGTGAACATTTATATATACATACCAACATACGTGCATATATTTATAGTAAATACATATAAACTATTCTTGTATACAAAAATCATGTGGTAAATTAGACGAATACACCTTATTGATTATATGAAAATATATATGGTGAAATGAAATGAAATACTATTTATAATAATGATTTTTGAGTGTTGGCAAATGTGATTTTTTTTATTTTCTTGTTAGAATCAATGTTTTAAATATTTAGACTTATTGACAATAATACGTATATTACGTTATATAATTTGGAAGCATTTGAGTTTCAAGTTTCCATTATTACAAACACTTAATTTCTCAATTACGTATAATTGTTTATTGAGGTATACATATACCATGTTGAATACATACATATATTTATAAAGAAAGTACATAATTTTAGTACAATTGTGAGTATGTGGGTAGAGAATTTCGTGATGCTGAGTAAGGACCACAAAAGGCATAGTAGAGAAGAAGAGAGCATGAAAAAGTGACCAGGAGAAATCCAAATAGAGGTTTATGATGTAGCCAAACACATCCAATAGTTCCAAGACATAGAAATGTTGCTAAAATAATACTGAATTTAATGGGTCCCAAGTGCATCAAGTTTCTAACAATTGGATTTCTTCTATCTAAATTTATTTTGAAATTGAACAGAGTCATTTTAATTATTTATAAGTAAGTAATTCAATGTTTTTTTTTAAATCATCACTCTTCTTACTCATCAAAGTAATGGCTTTAGATGCCATAGATGAACCAAAAATTGTTGTAAGCCAGACAAATAGACGAAATATCCATGAGTATAAAGCCACAGATGAATGCTCTTTATTAAATATTTCTAAGTGGTTCCTTTTCCCATCATGAATGAAAGCTATCTGGGCACCAGACTCTGTGTAGTAAGGCCTTAGTTCATTACCTGACTGTCTTGCAACAATACTGACCTAATTAAGCGACAACGTTAGATAAGAGGTAACATTAAAATATTTGTGTGCATATTTGTTTATTTAATATATTTACTTACAAAAGAATTTGTTGGCCCAGCAAAAGAAAACTGAATTCTCAAGTCACCAACTGCTGGATTCCAAATATCAGAAGAATGGTAATAAAGACCCATGTGCATTTTAATATCTGTACTGTCTGGTCTTTCTCCACTAGTAAATTGAACAAAATCATTAAATTGTTCCTTCAACTCGTTTCCCAATATGAATTTTCCAAGTCGTACTGTAGGGTTCAGTCTAACTTCACTAGTCAATGGTATATACCTATAGAAAATATATAAGAAAGTCATATTTTTCTTATATACCTACTTATAATATACTCAAAAGATACAAATAAAATATTTATATGGAATTGCATCCGACATCTTGACTTCTTTTCATGATTCCTCGACAAGATGAAGTTATGCATAAAATATAAAGTATATATACTCACTTGGGATTACTATGCATTGGATCTTGTAGCTGAAATTGGGAACTGTCAACTAGCTTGTCTTTCCATCCTTTAACATATTTGTGTGGAGACTCTGTACTAAATTCGTTGACATCGCTAGATCATGATAACATCAACAAAGAATTCAAGCATGTTATTTGTTAATATATAATTTTAAAAATGCACTAATTGAGATAGATTGTGATCTACCTAATTTTTTCCTCAAGCCACTGATACATTTGTACTCTTCTTTTAAGTTTAACTGCTGCTATTGAGACACCATAAGGTGGATCTTCAAGAGATTCTGTTATTTCCAAATAGCCATTAACATGTATGAGTTTATTTTCATTTTCTTTCAGAATTATTTCAGGACTAGATAATGGAAGAACTGAGCGTAGCCCTTCATGGTATGATCTAGAGCCACGTACAGCTTGTCTCTGTGTAAATAATAGAAGAATGTATTAATGACTGCAATGTTTTCTTAAATGTCATCAATATTTTAATATACATAATATAAACAAACCTAAACTACTTATTTACATAAATATTATTATTACCTCATTCCACGTTAGGGCAGTTAGAGACACCAAAATAAATATTAATCCAAGAATTTTCTTTAACCATCCAAAATGATATCTATATTGGAAACGCATACATTGGCATTTCTCCAGTGCTTCCTTACGAGTTAAATGATGATTACTACTGCTCCAACTAAAACGTTGATGTATATTTTCCGAAGCTTCTGGATACTATAAAAAATAAGCCAAAAATTTCTGTTTTAATGAATTTTGTATATAATCTTGCAAGCAAAGTGTAAAACATGTCATATGCAACTCTACTAATTATTATACAAGCATTTTTATGTGCAACTAATTTATAGGCGTAACGTAAATATCAACAAGGGCAAGGGGATAGTATATACATTGTATACTATGCAAACATAAAAATGCAACATGAAGAATAAGTAAACAAATAAGTTAAATCATGGCTTGTATTATATCAAATCTTGTAGTACAAGTCTACTACGTAAATACAGAGATTAAGATTAGCAAGACATTGAAGTTATTACTGTTTGTAGGACATACTATTGTACGAAGCATTCCCCCATTGACAAAATTCAGCAGCAAGAAAAGCGTTGAAACAAGTCGTCAGGCACTGGAGGACACAACAATTGTTTCATGTATATATCCTTTGATTAAAGTGAGTATTATAAATGAATGATTATGAGTCGCAGTTAAACACTTGACGTATATAATTCGCAAAACACTTTTTGTGGTTTATATTTTTACTTTCATAATAGTAAGAAATGAGTAAGTGTGACATTGACTGACGGCTTTTTACTCAAAATCCAAAGGACGTTGTTCCTACTGAGTGAGTACCTCTTTATGACCTGATTTGTTTCAACTGGAAGAATTTGCAATGTTTTAAATACGACTTTATATTGTATTATACTATATTATATTCTGGTGGTACTAAATTAGTGAATGTATTACAACTATATGTATACAGTCACTCAACCTTAGAATTATTGCACATTTTTATAGTACACCAACCACCACCAAGTAGTAAGCCCTGAGTTTTAGTAAGAAATTTTGTATTTGAGTTAGTATTAAAGAACTAACGTTGTACTACAGGTAACAATTCTACAAACTGCTCAACGAAATAGTTAAAGATACTACTTTTGTGTGTGAATTAAAAGATAATACTTGGTACACGTGTGTGCATGTGTAGTTTTAGTACAAAGTATTATTTTAGCAAGTGAAATCTTCTTTTTTTAATGTTTCTTCATACATACTCTGAAAACTACTGACTCTTTTTGGTTTCAGAGCCAAGATTTTTGACAGTTTAGCTTTCTCCAGTAGTGTGTGCATTGATCCTTTTCAGCTGGAGTGGAATAGAACGAGCAAAATAAAGAGTATGCGCTCCCATTTCTCTATTTTGATGGCAAACTTGCAAAAAATACTGAAAAAGGTCTAAGCTATATAAGTATACAAATGTAGTAGACTCATAATATTGTCTAAGGGTAAGACAAGGATTTCCATTTGAGTAGTACATTTTTTGTCATTCTTGTTTTTAGTGACTGTGTATATAAAACAAAATTGTGTCCATCCATAGAACTTTTAGAGCATATACATAAATATGTAAGAGACTTTGTACATTTGTGTTGATTGCCAACAAAGGAAATACATATAAAACTGTTATGTTCGGGTCTTCTTTTTTATATTCAGTACGACACAGTGATAGTTAATCTTATTAGTACAGTAGTTGTTTCTATTAAACACTTTGTATTGTATTTCTTGTACAAAACATTCCATTAACTCTATTAGATACATTATATTCCAAGAGATATTTTAATAAGTATAAGAGTATAGAACAAGTCTATATGTAAGAAAATGGATCTTCTTTTAGAGTCACAAGTTTTATTTTCACTAAGAGAAGGAGTCGGTTGTGCCAAGATAGAAAAGGAAGTAAAAAAATGAAATCCTTTTTATTTTGAACCCTTCCAAAATGCTGACTAGTTGTAGAAACGGAAATTTTATTCATACATTCTTCAAATTATATGTAAACGACTCTTGGTTTTTATTGGCTCGTTTTTTGCATTATAAGCAATTTCATGGAATATTCATGAAGACTTGATTTTTACCCAGCCACTATACAAATAATAAGTAATGTATATAAATCTTTTTAAAATCCATTTGGGCTCAAAGAGTTGATGAACAAAGTCCTTTGCATTATATGCGTACTATACCATGTTTGTACTATACTGTAGTATGTAAAAGCGATATAGTTACGTAAATGCCATTGTTCCCCGTATTATGATTTTTTGTTAAGGATCTTTGCTGCCGCGTAGGTCTGAAGACTCTTGTAATCAATTTCTCTAGGATTTTGTACACCCGGCTTATATTACATCAAATTTTAGAAGTTTGAAAAACTCACTTGCTCAATTACGCATATATGTACATTTTATTTATGGCCTGCGACTACTTAAACAATTAACATAAATTAATATCTTGCAGGTTGTGAATCGTGACAAAAACGTGTCAACGAGAGCAGTATAACAACAAATAAATACTAGAAGTTGTTAAACCAACCAAATGATTGTGAAATTGTGATATATTCTTCCCATACAAAAGTGCTATATAGCTATTGAGCGACTTACTTCTTGATATACGCTTAATTGGAGTGAGCAAGTAAGTATATATATACTAAATAAAAGTATCTGTCTATGACAGTGGATATTAAGAATATACATACATCATTGACAGTCTGTTTAGAGTTAAGTAATCGACAAATCATTGATAAATGATCTTTAAGATTTTACGTCCAATTACTCACAGAGAATGACAAATGGTAGATGTACACATAGGCACGTGCCCTACAAAGACAATTTACGAGAGAAACATAAGTTAAAAGTCTAATTTATAATGTGTATCATATTCGTCATAGTGAAATTTTAAGGTGTTGGCAACATTTGTACTTCTCCTAATTAGGCATGCAGTTTTGAGCACACCCTTCGTCGTAGAAACTGTTTCAGTTCTGTTATCTGTTTGATGACCCACAGCTACACAATATTCTTATGCTGCTTGTTGATAGTTTTCAATAGAGTCCAACAGTAATGTATCACAAAAATCAATTTATGATTCGCAAAGCTTTTAATAAGCTTATTACTACTACACATATGTACTTACTGTTTAGCAAATACATATAAGTATATGAATGAATATACATATAGTATGCCAATGTTTCAAAATTTTTTGACAGCTCTTTGATATATCTGTATATATTTCTTTTCGGAATCTTCTTTCGTGTATAACTGCTGTGCTGAGATAAAAAATTTGATTATTTCTTCTTTTTTACTTAATCTTTCGTGTCATGCTTTCCAATTTCTACAGACTTTAACCTCTCCAAGGAAGCTAACTAGATACGTGACTAACACATCCTACAATATATATTTGTTATTCTCACCTTGTTGTCATGCTCTCTCTCTGTTTTACTGTAAAGCAAAAGTCTACTGTTTCATTTTCATCTCAAAGATTCATCAATTCAGCATTCCAGTAGTAATGAGATTGCATAGTCTTGTCGTCGCTGACTAGAAAAAGCAATTTCTTGTCTGTCGTTGCTTTCTTTACGGAAATGTCACTTCTAATCTGGTAAACAAGATTGTCACTTTCACCATCATGAATCATGTCGTCATCTACTTCACTCATTCTTTATTTTTATTTAGAACGTGTTTGACTTTAATATGTTCTATACTGTAGTAACTAAGCTCATAAGATGTTAAGATGTTCTTACTATGTCCTATAGAAAAGAATTTTTGCCTGATAAAATAAAGAGGCATCAATGGTAAATAGTTAGCAGTGGAATTTTACTCAACATTATAATACATATTCAATCAAATGAATAAGAGATCAGAATTTTTTTATGGTAGATATGACACATGATTAGTAAATAGTATAATTGGACAAGAGCCACAGTAAAAATTTATACTTTGGTAATAGTCATCATGTCCTGCTTGCATCTTGTTGTAGTTTCTTCGGAATGTAATAACTTAATATTATGTCTTATTTAGCTTCATTGTGCATAAACAACTTGTCAATTAGATAGTTCGCTATGTACAAATTGAAATCTTGAATCTTTATGCTTTACCTTTTATTTGTCATAAAACTTGAAGTCCTACATAATAATATTGCAGCAAGCTATTCACGTATGAGCATTGCATGATTACCTTTGGTACTTTTCTGACTACCAAACGTACAATACAAACTGAGAAAAAGAGAATCATAAATTAACCAAGATAATTGTGATTCAATTTGATTTACCATGCACCATTTTCTTTCAACTTTCTGTCTTTGCTATTCCTCCGCCCTATGTGATTTGTGTTTCCATCAGCATAGCAATTGAATATAATATAAATGTAAGTAGTTGGTTGTAGTTAGTACTCTTAGTATTGCTCTCGTCAGGCTTCTGGCAGGGTTCCTTTTCGCGCTAAACGTCTATACCACGCGACTCTACAATCATTATACTAGAGTCGCGTGGTATA
>VCNE01006381.1:0-11691 GCA_009869805.1 Oncopodura yosiiana
TGAAGGAGGAGGATTTTGGTCAAAAGTGCTGCTGATCCTTATACTAGGACATAGTCTGAACATATGTACCAAGTTTCATTGAAATCCAAAAAATGCACTTTTTTAAGCTTGACCCTTATGGAAAAACTTAGACATAACAGAGTGAAATAAGGAGAAATAAGTATAGCTGATTACTACAATTAATTTCAAGTCCTTTTCTCTATCTTATGAGAGCTATATACGTAGTTCAATATTGCATCAGAATAAATATTCAAGTATCTCTATGAAAAACCTTTGACATTTATAAATGCGACGTAAAAATGAGAGTGAGAAATTAACAGAAAATGTGCTGATCACAATTCGTGAGTATTGTTGACAGATTTAAAGAACAGTTATAAAATTTCATAGAAAAAAGAAGATTGGAGAAAAGTGAAATTTTTTTCTCAGTAAGCTACAAAAATATAAAAATCCAAACACAAAAATACTTTTACATTTCATACTAACTTAAAATCAAAACTTTTTTATATAATTTTCTGCATCAATTATCAATTTAGTACTTTGATCTCTGTCGTCGTCTCACAGTTCCATAAATAGCTAAAAACATCATAAAAACTACAATAGCAATTGCTACAATGGCTACAATAGCTAATAGTGAAAAACAATCATTTTGCCCATAAACAGTTCCAACTCCACTACTAAATTCAGGCAAGTCTTCTGGACCGATTACATGTACTACACGACGTAAATTAAGTGAGCCTTCAGTTGAGTTATTAATCACATGTCTCTTTTTTAAGATTCTGGTAGAAATCCTTTGATTTTTAGAGACTCTTGAATGATACGATGAAGCTGCTCCCATTGCTGGTTGAGTTTCACCAGAACTTTCTCCTCCTCCAGCAACATTAGAATTATTTCCTCCAGAATTTTCTTCACTCTCTCCTTCTGGAGCTGGCACATGTAACTCAACAAGTTCAGGACATTCTTCACAATCTCCTTTACATAGTGAGACCGTACATTCTAGAAATAGATCCATAATATCTGGAAACTTGAATGCCTACAAAAAAAAAGAAGTTCCAATTAACTTGAGCTTAATGATGATAATTGGTAATACTAAGAAAAAAGGTTTTGAGTACAAATAAAACACTTACACTAAGATAAGCGTAGGCCAATATATTCCCAGTGTTTCTCTGTTTTAGCCAGCCACCCATTAATTTTGGCTTCACTGCACATCCTCGACTGTAAAAGGTAAAAAAAATATTGTCAAAGATCAAAAGAGCACAATATAAATTAAGAGAGGCTGTACTACATACACAAGGAATATACACTAAAAACAAATTAAATTAAGAATGAAACTACTAGTCTTTCATGTTGTGAAGAGTTTGGGGAAAAATTTCCAATGAATTAATTAAGTATATTGGAACTATACTTTAGAATCAGTAGAGAAGGTTATAAAGACCTAAATACCTACTAACCAATACACCTTATTAACTAGTAACCTACAGTGTGATCAAAAGATCATATAGCAAATTCATCTGAATCTAATTAAAACCACTTCCGATTGTCGACTAGTATTTTTCCTACAAGTGTTTTGTATGTACTCTAGACGTTTCTGGTTAGCACTTTGTTTTTAAGTTCTTTTTTGCCATTGGTGTTTTATGCACTAATTATCTTAGCTTGAAATTTAGTTTAGTAGCTTACATATGTGATGGCACAAGAAGGAAATTGTATTATTTGGACAAATGTTATTTTCTCTTTCTAAATGTTGCATATTTTTTGGCCTAGCCTTGTATATTATTTGGACAATTTGGAAAAATAAGATTATTTATTATTTTCCTGACCTGGCCTTGTGAAATGCTCAATATTTAATAATATATGATGTGACAAGATTTATTTTTTAGTGTACAACACACAAGGCCAATTTAATATTTCATTTTTAAAGTCTATCATTGTTAGTTCAACCGAGGACGATTCTTGTATATATTATTGTAGCTCTACTTTAGGAAAAATATGAAAAAACTAAAGAGACAAATGAGACTACGGTATAATATGATATAGTGTATCTGAATATTGTTGTGATCATCATTTTATACATACAACAGATCCTGAGTATTATTTTTGCTTAATAAAGAATTCCAGACACTACGTATACAATATTTACGTGACAAATGCTAATAACTTGAATTTGTCAATAAATACTTATAGTCTTGTGGCTAAATTTAGTTTTCTATTTATACACTATTATATTTGGGAGAAAGCTAATAATATTTGCAACTACATATATTTTATTTACCTATAACATCTCAGATGTCAATCACCCACTCTGTCTCACATTTCTCATATTACATCTATATGTAGCTATTTTCAGTAGTTTTCCAACCAACTCTCAGTACATTGCTCCAGAATTTCTATTCTAAGCTACACAATACCTGCTTAAGGTATTACTTTCCTTCCAACTAATTATATTTCTAAATTGATGAGCTCCGTTAAATAAACTATAAGAGCAATAGGATATATATATGTATCAATAAGTAATTACTCAAGTTCTCAAATTTCTACTTACTTGTCATGCAGCACAATTCTATTATTCGGTGTTCCATCAGTAGCTACGCAATTTCTAACTAGCAAATCAAATTCCGCATCATTTTGCACAGTGACAACAGCAGTTAAAAAGTCTCCAACACGAACAAGTCCTTGGACACTATTAGCTCTTGGTCCTCTTCCGCTCTATAAAAAAAACCAGACGATTTTAAGTAAATTTATGTAATTAAAAATGTCCTTCATTAGTACATAGTCAATATATTTCACTGAGTAAGGCAAAGGTTATGTCAAGGATAAAGTTAACAATTTTAGTATAGCACTTAATTTTAAGTGTACTTACACATCCGTGTGTAAATATAGCTGAAATAATTACACTAATTGACTCAATGTCGCCAATATTCTAAACTACATATGAGTATTATATAGTAATCCTCTCTCTCATCTGAGCCGGAAAAGAGAAACTTACATAGAGAATTTATATTCCAGGTAGAGAAAATTGTATAGGAAATTACGTAAATTATAACCATGTATATAGGTATAGAGAATTCTATATGTTGATCGATTGGCAGCAACCAGACACTTTTGCCTTGTGGATATGTGAATATATATATATATATATATATATGATAACACTAAAACATAGGCAAAAGGATATTAGCATTAATTAAAAGCTTTCATAGAATTGGCTATAGGTATAGGAAGAGCTGCTACAACTCAATAGTCTTTTTAGTTAATATCTAAGTACGATGATGACAATTTCTTCTCTGTGTTATTGTCGACAGCAGAATGAGAGGAATTTGCCACACTTTTATGTATATGCAAATATAACTGAGTGTTTTGTTGTCATTGTTGAAATTCTTGGAAATTGATGACACAAAGTTTTCCATTTGTAGTAGGAGTTTGGTGAATAACATTGTGTATTAAATCAAATTGACATAGTGTCAACAACAAAAAAACTTTTATAAGATATTTCATCATTAGATTGAAATAAATTTTTAGTACTAACATAAAAAGCTGCATAGCATTCATTAGAGCGAACTAATTTGAAGAGATATCTGTAAATCTTAAGATATTGGACGAGTGATTCGTATGCTGTAAATAGATAAATGGCATT
This sequence comes from Oncopodura yosiiana, assembly GCA_009869805.1. Lineage (NCBI taxonomy): Eukaryota > Metazoa > Arthropoda > Collembola > Entomobryomorpha > Oncopoduridae > Oncopodura > Oncopodura yosiiana. The sequence goes on from VCNE01006381.1 coordinate 3,629, forward strand.
CAGACTTATATAATTTTTACATAGATTTATTTCGCTATGAATTTCTTTTCATGTACACTGCAAATCACCTTACATTTTTGAGCAATGTAATAGGATTCCAATTTTCAAGGAATTTATAGTAAGAACTATTATTATAGTACCTTATTATGTTTCTAGTCTCTTCTTTTTCTAGTGAACCGACGTCTATGCCACTTGCTGTGAGATAGAAACTAGCTGTGCATTCCTTTAGTACTTAACAACACTGTCTGTCATAAAAGCTATTCTAATAATACTACCTAATTTATGAAAGAATGACTTTATACAACATGGAAAAAGCTTATAAGAGAGAAATGAAAAGGTCAAATTTTTCAAGAGCAAACACGTGTAAAGCATAAAACTTTTTATATAGTTCTAGAATATAGGCTGATAATGGGTAATTTGAGAGCACAGAGGTACAGGAAATACTAGAAAAGTTTCATTTGAAAGAAATGAAGTGAGGATTATTTGCAATTAATGTCTAATTATTTTCTAGCAAACTAAAAAGTAGTGATACACGCTTCCTGTACATTTTCCAGATTTTTCCTTCATTTATTCTCTGAATTGTGGAATTTTTTCACGTAACATCATTATAGCTTAACTATAGAGCTAGAGTAGTAATAGTAGCTCAATGCCCCAACTACTTCTCATTAGTATTATTCCAAGCTTTCACCTTCATATATTTCTCTCATCTAAAAGTTTATAAGGATAGTACAATAATGTTTATAATAGAAGTTCTTTGGATGTAGGAAATCAAAACATTCCATTAATTGTCTCATTACACTATAGCACTATATACAAATATAAGAGATTATTGCAAATATTGTATATATAATAAGGAAGTGGAGTGGGTTAAAACAAAACTGACAAGAAGATGATATAGCATTGCAAACACTAATTTTGGTAGGACTAATTTTAGCATATAGAGCATTTGCCTGAGTTTTTGCATTGACTAATTCCACTCTGCCTTGAGCTTTAAAAGTATTTGATTTTTTAAACCAGTCTGAATAAATCTCTTAGGAATACACTTTTTCTATGGTCCTCCATTAAATAATATTAGCCCCATCAAAATCAGCGTTTACAATGTTATATCATTCCCTTGTGTGAGAAGAACAAGACTAAAATGCCATTGTGTTCATAAGAAGAAGAATTGTGATTACGTAATGCAGTGAGCCATGCACTTTAGTTTCCTTTTGTGAACAAGCTTTATCGTACTGTATATAAATTGCAAAACCTATATTGATTTTGACTCATATCATAGATATCCTATAATGTATTCCACCAAAAAAGAGTGTTTGAAGAGAATCGCTTTTGATCTTCTTTTATTTTGTTAGAGTTATATAATGCAGTTATAGACAGAATTCAATACTGACTGAGAATTGTAAAGGATATCTATATATTGTATTTGTTGACGACAATGTGACACAGACCAAGAGACTTGAAATATAAAACTCTGTGACTTACTGACTGACTACTGATGTTTATTGACAAGATATCGAGTTGACATATAAAAAAAGAAATTTGACCTTCAGTTCTTTTAGTATGATCCGATTACAGACCTACATTTACATTTCTTTTGCTGTACTATATAAACATATATGTATAGCTTTTCTTCCTTGGAATTTCAATGTCATTCTTGCATGGATTTGTTGATACTAACCCAATTAATTGACTTTTGACATTTTCTCTCAAGAAATATCAATCATTAAGATTTTAGTATATATTTTTGATTGGTTTAGATACACAATATAAAAAGTAGTTGATTATGGAAGTTTTAAGCAATGATTTCAAATTCAATTTAGAAATTCTTCTGTTGTTTACTAATAAATTTAAAAGATATATTTACTATTATATGCAGGCGTTCTATGCATTCATTTTACTGTCATCGTGTCAAATCTTTATTTGTTGTTCATAACATTTTGCAAGTTAATATTTCGCTTGTTTGAGGATTTGCATTAAATTGCTGCTCAAGCATCATTAATTAACTTAATTTATCTTGTATTATGCTAAAGCAGTTTATAAGTTCATAAGCAACATGATATACATATACTAGTACATATATCTAGTTTATAGATAGATGCATTTAGAGTTTGAACTGAGAAGCAGAATAATCACTTAAGTATTTCACATGTGCTCAAAATAGTTGTTTATACTCACAAACAAAAAGTTCAACAGTCTGTACAACTCTCAAAGAACTTATTGTCTCAAAACTAAAATTACTCTACAAGACAGTTGGTTGAAAATGTAAAAATAAAATTTAAGTATACATAATAAGATATTTGACGACGAAAAAGATTAGCACTAGAACTAAAATCATTAAAATATTTAAAAAAAAAACTAGTTTGAACCAGTTTACCTTAGGTCAGTAATTTCAGTAGAATATCTTTTTATAAAGTTTACGTTTTTAAAGCCCGTCTAAAAACACAACATGATATAAGCATAAAGTATCCTAAAATAAAAGTACCTTAAACTTCTCTTCAATATTAGCACTTGAACTTCAACTCTCAAAGCTCTCTCAAACTCTATCTCTTATTATGAAAGAAACTCTTTTTTTAACAAAGTAGAAAGCTAACAATAAAGTCTATGTCTCAAAATAAATATTATAGCCCACAAAAATAGAAAGGATTAGTGTTTTAGATAGACTCTGGTCATAAGTGAATTATATTATATTCAAATGAACGATATATTCTATATTATGTGTCAAGTGTTAAAATGAATTATGAAAATTTTAGGTACTTTGAGTTTGAAGACAAGTTCCATTGGTTCCTTGTTTAAGGGTTTTCATATAAAAACGAAGCGAAAAACTCACTGGATCATCACATCACTCCAACCCTTCACTAGCTCAACAACTCATTTTTTGAAGCTACTCTTCTTGTCCAACTACCAAGACTTTTTGTCAACTCAAATCAATCAATATGAACTCCAAGGCTCTTACTCTTACTCTCCTTATGGGCTTGATGATTGTAGCAACTGTGTTGGCTAGCCCTGCTTCCGACGTTTTGGTAAGTATCATAATTATTTTTTGAAAATATTATTTGACTTCAGTTTTTTAAACACAATTGTGCAAATGAGTGAAGCTACAACTAATGAATTATCTTTTGTTTTGTCTATATTTCAGCTTAGGGGTAAGCCATCTGAGCTTTGCGATGGTATGGCTTGCACCGGAGCTGATGGAGACAAGTGCCCCACTTGCCCTGGCTACAAATGTTATTCAAGCGTATGTCAGAAAGGAAACCCCACTACTACTACTACTACTACACTTCCACCAAGAAAACTCTAATTTGGATAGTTTCTTTTGTTTTGCTCAAAATTCAATTAAATTTTTGTTTGTTCTCTAAATTATTTAAAGAAAAATAAAATTTTTGATCTACGTTTTATTTCTGTTAAAAATCAAATGAAGTTTTGTGTTGCCTCGTTTTATTATCATTTCATATCATTAGCATTTTTAGCATCTCTTTTTTAGAGTTGACACTATTTGCATTATGTCATTCATAATTTTATCATTAAGCGAATTATTTCATATTAGCATATTATTTACGTTTTACAACTGTATTCTGCATATTTGACTTTATAACAGAATTCGCAACTTTGTTCATCCTTTGGCACTTACATCAATAAATTCCATTGATTAATAATAATAAAAATAACAAATATTTTTAGACTTTAACTTAACTTCTGTCAAGTATATATCTCAAAAGAAATATTATAACCTTAAAAATAGGAAATAATTTAGATAAAATCTAGTCGAAAATGAGATTTAGCCACAGTAGCTAGAATTCCATTGGTTCATTGTTTGCAGGCTAGCATATAAAACCGAGCCAAAAACTTGGACCCTTCACTTGCTTAAAAACTCATTTTTTGATATTTTCTTTGCCCAACCAGCAACAAGACTACAGACTTTGGTCAGCCCAAATCACTCAATATGAACTCTAAGGCTCTTGCTCTCGTTTTGATATTGATGATTGTCAAACCTAACACCTAAGCAATTCTACGCAAAATCTTAGGGCCTCAGGACGTTGCAGTTTTGTGTACTATATACCGAATATGCCCTTAACTAACGCTCAATTGTAGAGCTAATCAAAGAAAGAATACATATGCCCAATTAGCCGTATGCATTGGAGACTTTTATGTCCAAAAATTCTTTAAAATTTTGTCAACACTGGGTTAAAAAATTTCCGGTTAAAAAACTAGTTCGAACCAGTTTACTTTCAATCAGTAAAATATCTTTTTGGCTTATAAAGGTTACATTTTAAAGCCCTTAAGCACAATATGATAGAATCTCATATATCTTTTTCTTAAAATAAAAGTACCTTAAACTTGTCTGCAATAAAAGCAACACGAACTTCAACTCTCAAAGTTTTTTTAACTCTACTGCTTATTATAAAAGAAACTCTTTTTTTTTAACAAAGTAGTAAAAGCTAGCCATAAGTCTATTTCCCAGTATAAGTATTATAGGCTATAATTTATAGCCCTCAAAGGGATTAAAATTTTGAGATATATAGAGATACTATATTCAAATTAGTTATATTATAATTCTACATGTACTAAATTGAATTGTGAAAATTTTAGGTACTTTGAGTTTCAAGATAAGTTCCAATGAATGGTTCCTTGTTTGTAGGTTTTCATATAAAAACGAAGCAAAAAATTCACTGGGTCATCACATCACTCCAACCCTTCACTAGCTAATCAACTCATTTTTTGAAGCTACTCTTCTTGCCGAACTACAAAGACTTTTGCCAATTCAACCCAAATCAATCAACATGAACTCCAAGGCTTTTGTTTTCATTTTGGTCTTGATGATTGCATCAACTGTATTGGCTAGCACTGCTGCCGACGATTTGGTAAGTATCATATTTAATTGTTTCTTGAAGATATTATTTATTTTTATTTTTGTAAACAAAATTGTTATGGACGAAGCTACAACTAATGAATTTTTTTTGTCTTTATTTCAGCTTCGGGGTAAGCCATCATCGACATGTGATGGACAACCTTGCTCCGGCACCAAGTGCGAAGTCCAAGGTTGCAGCGGCTACAAATGCATTTCTGGCAAATGTACGAAGTGAAGAGTTATCAAGAAATCTCTAATTGTTTCTCTTGTTTTGCTCAAAATCCAATTAAATTTTTGTCTGTTCTCTAAACGTTTTAAAGAAAAATAAAAATTGTTATCTGCTTTTTTTTGTTTAAAAAATCAAATTTTTGTGTTGCGTAATTTTATTATCATTTCACATCATTGGCATTTTCATTAGCATCTCTTCTCTATTTGCATTATCTCATTTATAATTTTAGTTGCAAATTCTGTACATCCTTCGCTCATTTATACAAAATATGACTGATTAGTAATGATAAAAATTAAAAAATGTCTTTTAAAAAAACATTTTTAGATCTTAAGTTTCGTTCATATAAAGTCTAGAAGTAGATATTATAGCCACAGACAAATATAAAAGAATTACAACATTTTAAATAGACTCTGGTCAAAAATAATATGTACCATTTTATTACATGGTACTACCCGTTTGTAAGAACTAACCTAACTTAACATAAACGACAGTAGCTATAATTCCATTGGTTCATTTTTTAAAAGCCAGCATATAAAAAACGAGCAAAAACTTTACTGAACCATCACATCACTCTAACCCTTCACTTGCTCAAAAACTAATTTTTTGAAGTTTTCTTTTCCCAACCAACAACAAAACTGCCAATATGAACTCCAAGGCTCTTGCTCTCATTTTGGTATTGATGGTAATGGTTAGTTCCAGCGTCAACATTTTGGTAAGCACCATATGTATACTCTGACCACTAAAAGATTAGGAATTTAGTTTTGGAGATATTATTTGTTCTCATTGTTGTCCAAAAAATTGTTAACTACAGCTAATAAATTTTCTTTTCTGTTTGTCACTATTGTAGCCTAAAGCTAAACCAAATAACGGCTGTGAAACTATACCTCCTTGTACGATTGCCAATCAAACCATGGATAAGAAATGTCTAACTGATACTGGTAGTTCATGTCCCGGCTTTAGTTGTGATCCAACTACAAATACTTGTGTGAAGAAAATAACATCTACGACTACTACTATTGCACCAAGAAAACTCTAATTAGAATTGCTTAAAAATTCAATTGAATTTTTGTCAGTTCTCTAATTTTTTTCAAAGAAAAATAAATGTTTGATCTTTCTTTTTGTTGTTGAAGTCAAATGAATTTGTGTGTTGTCTACCTTTATTGTCATTTTGCATCATTAGCATTTTTAACATTAGTCACTTCACTATATTTGATTCATTTACAATTTTAAATATTTTACTCATACATCATAATTTGATTCTCGAAATGAACTACACGCCTATTAGTTCAACAATCTATACGTTTTTAATGGCTTCATTTTTACTATGAGAAAAGAGTTAACCAATACACAATTTTTATATATTAAATTAGACTGGATGATTGCTAATGCAATCCACCAAAAAATTTATTACCCAAATTACATATAAAAGAAGTATCTTAATAATTGCTGACTTTTCTGAGAGAATCGTCATTCTCTCTCAAAATGTAAATCATGATATTTTAGACTGCATAGTATACTAGAAGCAAGTAAAAGTAAATTGTATCATTATAAGCTGTATAGACATTTTCATCCATATACAGAATAAAAAATATTATCAGATATAAAGCGACAGGAAAAGAGAGACTCTCTCTACATTGTTGAAACTCTAACTTATGGTGTGATGATGTGATCGAGAATTAATTATGAAGAGGTCAGAGCATTCAATTCAAGAGTCTCTCTATAAGCAATAATGAATGGTGTGTACAAAAATGGAATTAAGAAAACGTCAGCTTCCTCATTACTTTTAGTACATTGAGCGAAAAAAAAACAAAAGTCTCATTTTAATAATGACACTCTTCTCTTCTCTCTCTCTCTTCTACACAATAATGAATACAAATCTTTTCTCTCACAACTCTTGAGAATCTAAAAAGGATCCATATGATTTCATATTTTCAATCACATCATCATATTTTACCTTTTTAATCCTTAACGGTACTTTATTAAAAGTGTTTTTTCCACTTCACTCAAGCTTCTTCTTAATGATTGAAAAAAATCATTTGGGCGGCATGAAAAAGGAGAAAATCTCAATATACTCAATAAGCTATAGAAAACATTTACAACTTACAAATGAGCTTTGGTACACAAGTACAACTTAAGAGATGATCTTTGAATTGAAGTGTATAGTGTGGGCAAAAAAATTTCGTTACGGGTGTCTCTCTTGTCATTAAGTATAGAATTTGCCACACACACATATTGTAATCAACAATAGAAGTAAACTAACGGTTTATATAAATTCAAAAGTGACTGTGACAAAATTGAAAGTTGTTGGGCGCATATAATAATACAAGCTAAAAAGGAAAATGTCAAAGTGACACTTTGATCAGTTGACATACATCTTCACTTTTCATCTTGATAAAAACATAAACCTATTAACTAAACTATTTTGACTTGCAACTCTATATCAAATTGTGATCTTAACATCACACGACTTTCAAACTCAATCGATCAGACCAAAATATTTTATATTGTTACGACTCTTCTCATCTCTATTCTCAACTACTGACCTTCCCCTTGACTATGTAGTGACCTTTGAGCTATAAATGTAAACTTGATGAATTTTCAACTCAATTTCACCTTTTCACTCTACACTTCATTTCTCTTTTCCATATTGTGATATGAGACAGTACAATATGACAGAACCATTTCATCTCTCTTCATTGTTGTAAAAATTAGTGCACGTATCAGACAATCACACCCAGTAATTATAATTAGCTCCTATTCCTCAATCATAACTGATATGATACATATGTGTATATAATTACATGGTTGAGTAGGCCAGTAGGCAAATAAGAGTAAATTGCCAACAGCACAAAATTGTATCATTTTAAATTGGACTTGTATTATAGTCGCATCTCATGTCATTAGCAATGAGTAGAGAGTTGAAATATTGACATTGACTTTGAAAAGTATCCAATGACATGTGGAGAGAGAGAAGATAGACAAGACAGTAGC
>VCNE01006395.1:0-27056 GCA_009869805.1 Oncopodura yosiiana
TATATTTTGTAGACCACAAAAAGATCCTTACTATGATGTTGAACAAGAAGAAAAAGATAGAAAGAAAGCAGAAGATGCAAAGAAATTAAAACAGAGACAAACATATATAAAAAGAGTTATTGTACATCAATCATTTAAAAATATTACATTTAAAGAAGCTGAAAAACTTATGGAACAAATGGATCAAGGAGAAGTAATAATTAGACCGTCTAGTAAAGGAGCAGATCATTTGACTGTAACATGGAAGGTAATGAAAATAGTAATTATTGATATGTGTTAAGCAATATATCAATTACACAATTTTTTTTCTTTCTTAAAAAAGGTTACTGATGGTATATATCAACATATTGATGTTCGAGAAAAAAGAAAAGAAAATGCTTTTAGTTTAGGACAATCATTATGGATTGGAAATGAAGAGTTTGAAGATTTAGATGAAATAATTGCAAGATGTATTACACCAATGGCTTCTCATGCTCGTGATATTATTAATTTTAAATACTACAATTCGAAGAATAATAGTAATCATAAACAAGCTGAAGAATTTTTATTGGAAGAAAAGAAAAAGAATGGAAATAAAATTCATTATATAATAAATTCTTCCAAAGAGCTTCCTGGAAAATTTCTACTTTCATACTTACCAAGAACTAGAGTTCAACATGAGTTTATTACTGTTACTCCTGAAGGATTTCGTTTTCGACAACAAACTTTTGATTCATTAAATCATGTAATAATTTAAATTTTTTATGATATTTTAAGCCTTTCTCTACTAATAATTGCAATAAACTATTAATTTATTTTTTGTCATTTATACAGTTGATGCAATGGTTCAAGTGCCATTTTCATGAGCCGCCACCAAACATAACTCCAATTAGTTCAATTTCATCATATTCATCAAGAGCAAGCATGGGTATGTAATTTTGATAATTGATAAGTGAATTTTAAATGATATTAAATTTTTTTTTATATTTTGTATCACAGGAGCTTTAAATCAAACTCAGCAGAGATCAACAGTTGCAGGAGGAAAAGGAAATTTAAATCCTGATGATTTTGAGTACTGGTAGTTTATTGAAGTACTAATTGAATGCTTTATTATAATTTATTTCAATTATATATTATTATCAAAAAATATACATTTACTAATAGCATATTATTGTATTAATAACCTGGTTTGTTTATAAACCAGTGACTTACAATTTCAGTTCAGAATAAATTCTTCTTTGTAATTCTAAAGAATATTTTAGTCATATTTATGAGTCCAACAAACTTTTCGCTTTTCTTTAAAACTTTGTAATCCTTCTTGAGCATCAGTCATTTGTAGATTTCTCACCATTATATTTTCTCCTTCCCTATAATTTAGAAAAAGTAATTGTAAGTACAGAATACCTTTAATATAGTTAATTGTCAAAGTCAACCTACTTTAGTGCATCTTGATATGAAAGTTCTAGCTGTTTATAGAAAAATTCTTTTCCAATATGTATTATAGATCTACTTTTTGATTTAATATTTGTATATATTTCTTCAACTATTGAATTTAATTGATCTAAGGGGACAACTTTACTAACTAAACCTGCTGTTAGAGCTTCATTAGCTGTTAAAGGCATTCCAGTTAAAACCATATATGCTGCAACTGATTTATTGACAGATCGAGAAACTGATATGCCAGGAGTTGAACAGAAAACTCCAAAGTTTGCTCTATTTTTAAATGAAAATATATAATTTATATGTAGCTGTTTTATATGTAAAATTGTACTTACAAAAAAGTACATGTTAATAATACTAAAGTTATATATATAATACCCAGGAGTAGAAAATTTAGAAGAGTCACAGGCAATTGCAAAATCACATGCAGCTACTAATTGAGTTCCAGCAGCGGCTGCTAATTGATTCTTAACAATAGCAAAAACAGGTACTTCAGCATTCTATTTTGATGAGAGCAAGAATTAAGTTCAAAAGTAGTAGTAGTAGTATGATGACAATGACAAATTAAGAACATACACGAATGCTCATCATTAGATCAGTACATTTTCTAAAGACAGCTTTCTGTTTGTCCAAACCACAATCTGATGTCTGCAAAATATATATAACAATAATTAAGAACCCTAGAAGAAGAGAGAAAGTCTTTTTTAATTACTAGCTCTTTCAAATTGTGTCCAGCAGAAAATACAGGGCCCTGACAAGCTGAAATAGTAATACATCTTAAATCTTGACTAGATTTGTTGTCATTAATTGCATCAATTAGTTCAGTCATCATTTGCAGCGAGAGTGCATTTCTATTATAACAGAAAAGAAAAGAAAAGAAATCATCATCATCATGCTATTATTTTCATAAAGAAAGCAACAAAGTATTTTAGAAGAGAAAAAGCCTTATACTGTGCCTCGTTTTAGTGTCGTTCATTTCAATTTTTCTCAGGCCGTCCACCTGTTCAATTTTCAATAGTGTTGTAGAACTCAAATGCCGCTTTGCAAGAAATGTCTTCGTGTTGATCAAAGAAATATTAAACATTCTTCTTGTTATTGACAGCGTCGCCATTTCCTATTATTTTGTGTCAGTGATATGTATTTAGCAGGAACACTATCTAGAAGTAGAGTGTAATTATTCAACAAGTTATTTAGTTTATTTTTCCTGGAAATTGAAACTATAATTACCGGCTGATTGACAGTTTGTGCAGTACTGTATATAAGAGTGGCCGATGATAAGTAAGTAAGTAAGAATATATATACAAGTATTTACATAATTTTATTAATAGGAATGTAATGGAACAAATAATATAATAATAAAAAAATATGATGATGATATTTTTCAATTCAATCAAGTTTCTTGAGGTGGCAACTCCTCCTGTTATTTGGAAGCAAAGGGATTCGTTCATATGCAGTGTAAGACCGCCTCGTGAAGTGATTGTACTGTAGATGTGAAAGAAGAATATTCTCTCTCTCTCTCTTTGAGAGTGGTGGAGTAATGCTGTAATAATAATAATACTTGCTTGTCTCTCTTCTACTGCTGTTGAAGCCAAAAAAGAATTCTCTCATAATATAATATTAGAGAAGAGAAGAACATAAGAGAAACGCAACGGGATTACGACGGATGAGAAGAAAAAATTCCTTTTTCCACCACCCCTGTGTGTTAACAATATTTACTGAAACTGAACTCTGGCTCGCTGGTGCTTCAACTCCTCCATACTCTGTCGTCATTGATGGTATTTTTATATTTACTAATTTACTAAAATTACAATGTTGTTGAAAGTTGGAAATACTATTATATAATTGCGTCTCTGGTATTAATGACTTGTTTACTTCTTTTCTTTTGTATATAGGTAAATTAATAGAATATATATAAACAGGCATGGATGTGGACACAACAGAACAACAAGAGCAACAACAATTGGATGACTCTGGTGAAAATGAAGAAATGCCTCATTTGGAATCCAATTTAGAATCATCACAGGACAGTGAGCAAATTGGAGAAGAGGAAGAAGAAGGAGAACTGGAAGAATTAGAAGAAGAAGAAGAAATAATTGAGTCTGCTAACCAAAGTGCCGAATTAGAAGAAGGTGACATTGAACAAGTTGAAGAAGAAGAAGAGGAATTGGTAGAAGAAGAAGAAGAAGAAAATGAAACAATAAAAGAAAGTGCAGGTTAGTCATTTTTTGATACAAATTCTGTGACATATATTTTGCAATCGAGACTTAATTCGAGACAAGTATTTCATTTTTATTAAAAAACAAAAAAGATATTATCTTAATAAGTATCTTAGAGTAAGTTTTTTTTTTGATTATTTATATTTTAATTTATAGAAAAAGACAATTCTCTAGATGAAAAAGAAGAAAAAGAAGCTAATATTTCTTCTGAGAATAATAATAATGGTGACAATGAAAATGATCATGATGAAACTGAAATGGTCATGGCTGTTAATGAAGACCAAAAAGAAGAAGACAAGGATGAAAATGATGACATAGAAGAAGAAGATGAAGAGCAAGTGCAAAGAGAATTGACAATACCAAAAGAAGGGACTGAGCAACAACAACAACAATATCGATTACTTAGAATGTCACCTAGAACTAGAAATAATAATGGTGATGTTAGTGAGACTGATAGTAATAGTTCAAGAAATTCTAAAAAGGATGGTGGTAGTAATAGTGGTGTTGTGACTAGAAAAAGGTCTGCATCGATTACAAGTGATGATGTACCAAAGTTAAAGTTGGCAAGAAGTGCACCGAGTTCTTCAGTAAGTATATGAGATTATTTTATATAAACTATATTAGATTAGTCATCCATATAATATTAATTATTTATTATTATTATTATTATGTAGGCTGTAGATAAAACACACGATAATTACTGCTGGGTTTGTCATAAGGAAGGTGTTTTTTTCATTTGTAAGATCTGTCCAAGGTCTTACCATATGAAATGCATTTGTTTACCGGATTATCCTGAACCGAAACTACCCGAAGATGATAGTAATAAATGCGTCTGTCCTGAATGTGTAAATGTAATGAATGCTGAAAATATTGATACAAGGTTAGTAAAAAAATTATCATCTTTTTTCTCGAATATCATCGACCGGACATTCTTCTTCTAGCATATTGCTGGAGGCTATTTAAAAAAAAGCATCTTTTTCTTATAGTATGGTAGTACACAACATAGACTTGGCCAGATATATATCTTTCAATAAGCGTTACTATTATTATTATTATTTTTTTTGCTCTGTTTTTTCTTTCTTCATGATTTATTTTATATGCATCAATTCTATAATATGTGTACTCTAGACTATTCTGTCATGTTTCACTTGAGTTAATATCAATCCCCCTCCTCAACTCCTCACTTTATGTGATGTCCTACTTTTACAAAATATATACTAGAAGAATCACACAAAATTTCACCACCATTATTCTTATTTCTAACTATCTATCTATCTCTCTACTCTACCTCTCTCTATATATAATATCTGTTGTTTGTTATACTTGTGTACTTTGCCAACTGCTAATAATATCCTTTTCCTTCCACGTTTAACAGAAGCGATGCAATGAAACAACTTAGCATGGATGAATTAATGAATATGCTAAAGTATATATGCAGCAGAATGAAAGCAACTCCAGGGGTAATTTGCAAATTTTTGATTATTAATTAAATGGTGTGGTTTTGAATTAATTAAAACTTTTTTGATGTTACATAATAGTCTGATCCTTTTTTACAACCGGGTAAGAGTCCATGATTTCATTGTTACAAGACTTTGGTCTAGTTTAAAAAATGTTAGATTTTTATTCTTTTCTACTATTATTAACTTTTTACAGTGAATAGAAATGATGCAGTAGATTATTATGACTATATTGTTTATCCAATGGATATTGCTACTTTGGAAAAAAATATTAAACAAAAACAATATGGAAGTACCGAAGCATTTTTAGCTGATGCGCAATGGCTAGTTCATAATTCTATTGTTTTCAACACAGGTAAATGTTCGTAAAATTGTATATGATTTTTATTATGTATTTTCTTTTACATTATTTTATGAAAATATATATATATATATATGTATAGCATCTTCTCAATATACATTGGCTGCAAAGAGATTACTCAAAGTATGTAAACAAGAATTGACTGAAATTGAAACATGTCCAGGTATACATTTATTCATTTCATAACAATTATATAATTTTCATAATGTTTTACTTACGTGTAAAAATGTTTCTTTCTTTTTTCTTTCTCATCCTAACAACAGAGTGTTATAAGAATGCACATACAAAAGCAGAGACTTGGTTTATAGAAGCTTGTGTAAGTTATTTTGAATTGAGTTATTGTTTTATTATAATCAGTAATTAATAATCATTTATTTGTTTTCTTAACAGACTCGACCACATTTACTTGTTTGGGCCAAGTTAAAAGGCTTTCCATTTTGGGCTGCAAAAGCAATGAAAATCAAAGATGATATTGTAGATGTTAGATTCTTTGGACAGCATGATCGAGCTTGGGTTAATATGAAAGATTGTTTTTTATATTCTGAAGAAATGCCAACTGCACAACCAAAGAAAAATGGTTCATTATTAGCAGCTATTGATGAATTGAATAGGCATGTTGAAAAATTGAAAGAAATGCATGGAAGAGTAATTTTTCACGAAGCCAGAACTCCATTAAATTGTCGTAAATTGACTGTTGAAGAAATTCGTAGAACACTTCCTGATTATCAACCCATTGAACCATCACAACATCGTACATCAGCACAAGTTACCGGCAAAAAGCAACAACAAAATCCTTCCGGAAAATCACCAATGACTATTACAATCTCATCAATCAAAACTAATCCTACAATTGTTAATAATTCCATCACAGATTCTTCTTCTTCTACAGCCTTAGTAGTAAAGACGACATCATCATCAACTAAAACACGAAAACTTAGTTCAACACATAGTGATGATGATGCAGTAAAGAAAGAAAAAGAAACAGCAGCCAAAGATAATCAAGAAAATGTAAAACACGACGACGAAGAAGAAGAAGAAGAAAATGAAGAAGAGGCCACTACAAAAATTGATAAGTCAAAGGCTACTACTGCTACTATTGTTGTTGGCGATGATCATGAGGAAGAAGACGAGAAAGATGAAAAACCAGAGACAGAACAAGAAGAGGAAGAAGATGAAGAAGAAGTAGACAATGATGATGATGATGACAACAATCAATTACCAAAAGATACAACTATTAAAAAAGTAGATAAACCACAATCATCATCAGTAACTGTAGAAGAAATTGAAAAGGAAGAAAAGTCTGAGACAACAGTTGTGCCTAGTATCTTAGCTAATGCTTTGGGACTTAGAAGAATTAATAGAAAAGGTAGTAAAGATGAAACAACAACTATTGAAGAGAAAGATAAAGGATCAACTAGTAACAGTAGTATTCCAGAAAGTCTTGCACTTCAATTAGGTTTAAGAAAGGCTACTACTAGTAATAGTAATGTGAAAGATGAGCCAATGGATACAACAATTGAAGGAGGAGAAGGAGAATCTATTTTAAAGAAATCAAATAATCTCACAACAACAACCAAAGCTCAAGACTATGTTAATCAAATATCAAAACATGGTGGATATCGTTTTAATATTTCCAAAGACATTTCCATTTCTGCAATAAGTGAAGATGATGGAGAAGGAGAAACTAATAATAGTAGTAGTAGTAATAATAATAAAAATACTACAAATTCACGAACTGGTACTACATCAAAAAGATCAATTGAAAATCATTTATCAAATCTTCCAAATATTAGTGTTAGACCAAGTATTTCTTTACCACAAGGAATTCAAGTAACTACTGGTGGTTCACGTCCATCATCAGTTAATAATAATAATAGACCTCGTCTCCTTCCATCTGGAAGCAATATTGTTGGTGGTCAAAGAATATTAATGGCAGACGGACATGTAAGAAATGTACAACAACAACCAAGACATATTAAACCACAAATTCAAGGTCGTAGTAATAATAATACTCAACAGCAACAACAACAACAGCAAATACGTATTAGTAGACCAATGAGTGGTGGTTCTGTACAATTACGACCAAAACAACAACAGCATGGAAAAGAAGCTGTTATTGTTGATTCTACTTCATTAAGATTTGATAGTCAAGGAAATCCTACTCATTATACATCATCAACACCTCAATTACCAACTGTATCTACTGCTCTTCAAGTAAATTCAGTACAATCTCTACAAGGTATCACATTACCTGGTGGAACTATTACGGTGACGCCTTTAACAAGTTTATTAGGACCTACTTATGGAACTACAACAACTAGTGTTAATGGTAAGATAAGAATTACAGAGTGAGATTTTTTTTATTTGTAGAATATTTCTAAAATTTTTAATTTTTTTTGTAGGTGGTACTGTCAATGGATTACCAATTTCAATTGTTACTCCAGCTATGGATACATCACAAAGTATGATGCATTCTTCTTCTTCTGTTCCAATGGCTAAAGTTGTGAATAAATCTGGACAAGGTGGTGGTAGAAGAACTGTCAGTAAGTGCATTGAAATAATTATCATCATTATTTAATAATAATTGTATATATATAGTAGATTTTAACAATGTCTAAATTATTATTTTTTTCCACATGAAAGGCGTAACATTACCAGTTTCAGTCAATTCTCATATTGCAAATTTCACTAAAAATATGACTGATACAATGACAAATATGCTACGTTCAACTGTAGAACAAATTGCAATTGACATTGTTGAGAGTGGTGTAGCTGGTAAGTGAAAACAAGCATTTGTCAATTAAAAAAACTAATTATATCTGTATTTTTTAAAATAATTATAGCAAAAGCTGATGCTAAAGCTTTACAACAAGAATTGGACAAGATGCAAATGAAATTTAATAAAGAGCTGAATGATATGAAACATAATCATGGTAAAGAAGAGAAAGTTACTAAATATCCTAACATATAATAAAATCTCTTTTTCTTTACTTTCAATAATAATATATAGATATTTCAATGAGAGAATTACGACTAACATTAGAAAATGACAAAAAGAGATCTCTAGCAGAGCTTCGAAGAGCAGCAGAGCAAGAAAAATTGAAAGCAGTAGAAGAAACTAAGAAAAAACAATGGTGTAGTAATTGTGGACGTGAAGCTTTATTCTATTGTTGTTGGAACACAAGTTACTGTAATTACTCCTGTCAAGTAAGAATATTATTTCTATTTATCTGTTCAATTACTATGTACTTTTACGAGAGATATTAATGTTTTTTTCTTATTTATTTATTTATTTATAGGAATTACATTGGCCAAGTCATATGAGTTCGTGCTCTCAAAACTCACAGAATGCAGGAGCAAGATAAACTTGTTTTATTTTCAGCCAACCGAAAACATTAGGAGTATATAATATTATGAAGAGTCCTCTTCTTCCGTCATGGACTATAAGCATTGTAAACTTTTAATGAGCCTTCTATTATATAGATAGTACAGTGCATACAATGAATGAGAGATAGAGATATTATGTAATTTTTCTACGATGACGTGTGCACTACACTTTTATTATCAATTAATGCACGTCAAATACTGATTTGTAAGACATTATTATTATATAGATAGATAGATAGATAAATGCTAGTTTTAAATGGATAAGATAAATATATTTATGACTTTATAAAGTAAAATATATAAGTACTATATACAGAGCAATGGTTGATTAAATAGTGGCAAACTCTTATTACCTGATTAGTTAATAGTTAGCCTTTTATGAATTTATAAATTATATCAATTGTTGTAAATGAGTACACTGAAAATATATTAATTTAATGCATGAAAATATTATGTAAAAGAAGTAATTCTACAGAGAGCAATAATAATATATGAGAGAAATGTATGTCTGTGTACAAAATATGATCATAAATATAAAAACAGATTTGCTATTTTCCAGTTATATATGTTAAATTATGCAATATGTATCTACTCTTAATAAGTTATTGTGTGTCTGAGTTTGCTTTTTTTCTTGAAAATGAAATAAATCAAGGTTTATCCTATTATTATCCATACATATTTCATTTTTGTTCATAATCTTGATAATATGACATGCAAATCAGAGGAAAGAAGATTGAAAATAATTTGACGTCAGGTTATCCCAAAATTTCGAGTTTACTTTTACTTCTAATGAAGTCAATAATTTACAATTATTATATAATAATTAAATATTAAAGAAACCATGAGACGGAAGTGTACATTATAGTACGTCTACATATATGTACATTTTTCTGTTTTAACATATACATTATTATAAACAAATCTAAAAGTCTCTTCTCCTTATTTTCTCTCATCAGTACGCACAAAGTAGTAGCAGTAGTAGTATGGCAGAGAGTCTCTAAACATGAAGGTGTGTAAATTGTAGCAATGTAGTATATGGACAACATCATTGTTTTTTTTTTGTAGTAAGTGGAAAAAGGAGAAAAGCAACAATAAAATCATAATACGATTGCACTCCGTTTGTTTTATATATATATTATACATATTTTGTGGTAAATACAACAACAATAATAATAATAATAATAATTAATAGTAGTCAGCATTCTCATCATAATCATCATCATTTATAATATTGCAGTACAAATTTCGTTATATGAATGATTCTAGTCTTATAACAAGTGTTAGAAGTAGTATTTTTTTAATAGTAAACTCCATGAGTGTTTCTTGTTGGTTGTGTTGTTTCTTCTTCTTCTTTTTCTTCTCTTTCTTGTCACTTGTCGTGCGAGTTTTATTGTTTTATTATTTTTTTTGCGTATTCGTGTGATTTTTTTGTCTCTCAATATATTATATAATCACTCACCACGGATCATGTTTTTTTTTACTTTACAACAACAGGAGCGTCTCAGCACTTAAATAAACTATTCACAATAATGTATGTATGTTTTTTTTATAATAAAATTCACTAGCGGAGAGATAGGTGTGTATGTGTGCACTTTTTTGTTATTTTAAATGTTTATTTTGATTTTTGAATGAATTTTCCTCCTCCTCCTCCTCTCATATTATGAAAATCTCCTCTATCTCTGTTGTCACGTCTTTCTCCATCTCGATCTCTTCCACCACCTCCTCTATTGTAATTATCTCTATCAATACCACCTCGATCTCGATGATCATTTCTATCCATACGAGCATGATGATGATGAGATGGTGGACCATCCCTATCTCCTCTATGATCTCGATGATCTCCTCTTGGATTGTCTCTCATATAATGACCACTTCTACCACCACCTCGACTTCCTCTTTCATCACCACCACGTTCATGGTGATGATGATTATTATTAGAATGTTGTGATGGAGGAGGAGGATGTTGAACAACTCTTCTTTGATCCTCTTCTTCTTGACGTTTTTCATAATGAATAAAATCATCAAAAATTGAAGTTGTATGGACATAACTATGAAATATTTTCAACACTTGTTTTCCTTTCTCAAATGGAACTTCCTATAATGTATGAGACATGATGACTCTTTAGCTAGTTAATTGCATTAATAATTATCATATCATAATAATAATGTACCTGTGTATCTCGAGAATTGGTGACTGGTTTATTTTCGTTGTTCTCCAAACGAATATGTCGAAGAGCAGGGTTCGGAACATCTTTTGAAGAAAAACCAAAATAATAAAAAAAAAAATTATAACGTATTCATTACTTTTTTTAAACAAAAGTTTACCATCAGTTAATTCATTACCTTTAACATAAATCCATTTGACTTTAAATTGACCCTTCCATTTATCTTGCGACCAGACGGAGGATGATGACTCATAGTCAACATAACTAATCATCTGAGCCATTCCACAAAAATGTCCGCTACTATTGACAGAATAAAATAGAAAAACTTTTCCACCTTTGGATTCACGCTCTTTAAAAGCATCATCAAGCCTCTTGTTTCCTATTATTATAAACAAATCAATTAATTGAAAAGTAAAACAACAATTTCTTCATCAAATAATACTAGATATACACATACCATGTTCAGTACTACACCAGATTTCATATTTGATTGATCGATGTATGTCATCTTCAGAATAACTTTTGATGACAAAAAATCGAGCATTATCTATAAGAGACATGTCAAAATGTGGAGGATTATATTCTTTCATTTTTAATTCATCAGGATATTGTGGTTGATCTTGTTGTAATTGACTCAAAGAAGAAGAAGAAGGTGCTGCTGGTGGTGGTCGTTCTACTGAATTATTATGGTTGTTGCTGCTGCTATGAATATTATGATGTTGTGGTTGTTGTGAGTGTTGCATAACTGGAGGTGGTGGTTGTGTCATATAACCCATTTGTTGTTGACCATGATGATAGCCTCTATTATTTGATGATGATGGTGGTGGTGGAGGTTGCATTTGTGGTCCAGAAGGAATTTGTGGTGGAAGTTTTGATCTTTCCCATGTTTTATTACTTTCCCATGGTGGTGGAATTGGTGCTTGAACAGGAGCTGCAACTGGTGTTTTTGAAACTGATCCATTTTTAGTTTCCCATGCACTTAAAAGTACTGGAGACATTCCTGAATTAAATGAAAATATAAAATGTAATTAGTGACATTATGGCATATATTAGGCTATTTAAATGCTATATGAACTATTTAATTACCTGGAGGCATACCGGATTTCTTTTTCAATAAACTCGTTGGTTTAGCTGGTTGTGACGCAACTGTGAAAAGATCAATTAATTATTAGAAATAAAAAGTAAACTAATTAGTTATAGTTATATTACTTATATTCTCTTTTTTTCTTACCTGATGCCCAAGTTGTTTTCTTTTGATTTCCTCCTCCTCCTCCTCCTCCTCCCATTAATTCTTTTAAATCTTTCATACTATGATCTTTGTCACTTAAACCAAGACCACCCATTTGTTCAACCATTTTCATACTTCTTTCATCTGCATACATACTATCTCCCCTATAGTATTCGTCATAATGTTGTTGTTGTTTTCCACCACCTCTTTGTGGACCTAGACGAAAGGAAAATAAAATGATGCTTAACTTAGCTAATCTAATCGTCTGTTGTCAGTCACACTACTTACCCCATGTAGAGTAGTCTCCATTATTTCCTCCATGAAATCCACTGTATCCAAAATTTGGTTGATTTTGAAAGTTTCCAAAACTTCCATTTCCGGTGCTACTAAACATTCCATCTCCTCCTCCATAATGTCCAGAATTTGTTTCATAACCACTTGCACCTAAAAATGCAACATCTTGTCCATTTGACCAAGGGCCACCTTCATTTACACCACCACTAAAAGAACCAGTTGGTTGATATTGAAATGATGCTCCATAATAACCAGATGACATATAAGAAGGGTCAGATGTTGGTGCATAACCTTGATGATGTTGTTGCTGTTGATTTCTCCATGAATCTAAATCATCTCCACTATGTTGATGATCTTTGCCATTATTTGCAACTAAACAACAAAGAAATAATAACAATTCATTAGACATCTCTCACACACACTCTCTCTCTTTCTTCAGATTTATGTTTATATTAAAAAGCAAACAAAGAATATATATATTATATTTTTAAGCAAAATAAAAATAATAATAATAAAAGACAGAAAACAGGTCGATACGTACATTTATTGTAGCTCTTACCTGAACTTCCTGATCCTTTACTTCTCTATAATAATAATCATACAAAAAGATACAAGAGTTTATAAATAAAGTTCGTTGAACTTTGACAACTGTCATCTTTATCATCATCATCACAAATTACTATTTTTTTAACCTGATGATCGGACACGCCTGTAGACATGAGGGTAAATTGTACAATAGCACAAAAACACAAAATTTCACTCTTGTTTTTAATGAGAGAAAGAAGTAAATAGTTTTCTTTTGTCACAAAAAAACTTTTTGCACGTTCTTCACTACAAATCAAAACACAGGTTTGTTGTAGATGTTTTTTACAACTTTTCTCACTGTTTGTAAACAGAAACTTCTCTGTAGTTTTTGTCACTGATAAAACAGTGTTTTTGTAAAAAAAACAGTCACACCGACACTTCACACACGATTGACAGTGAATAGTTTTTTTTATTTAATTGACCTGTCTTGATGAGTCAATAACAATGGCAGACTACCAAATATGAATGAATGAATTTACTAATGCCAAGCTTATAATATAGAAACAGATTATACACGCCTTATAGATGCCATCTCTTAAAATATATTATCACAACTTTAGTACATAGTTGCGCCTTCTATATTATATGTACGTAAATACAAGAGAGGCAACGTGTAAGTTTGAGCTGCATGCTGTTGTTTTGTTTGTCGGCGAAAAAGAGGCGAAAGAAATTGTAAGTTTTTCTATCAAAATTTTAATTAAAAAAATAGTTTAATTTATAATCTAATTATTACATTTTCTTCTTTATTTTTAATAGATTAGTTTTGAGCATTTAATTGGTACAAAAACTTTATAAAAAGTTTCAAAATGGTGTCTGCTAAAAAACAGGTATGTTGAATTTGAAATATTGTTATTTAGAATATTTTAGGTTAATTTTAATATGGATAGGGAAAAATATTAGTTAGTTAGGTTTATGCAGTATGGAATTGGAGAAGTACTGCTATTTTTATCTAAATATTTGTTTTTATATGATTTTCAAATAGAAAAAATCTGTAGAGAGTATCAACTCTCGATTGGCCTTGGTCATGAAGTCTGGTAAAGTTCTTTTAGGATATAAACAGACTGTAAAATCCCTTAGACAAGGCAAAGCTAAATTGGTCATAATAGCAAACAATACTCCTCCATTAAGGTATGTAAAGAAATATATATATATATATATATATATATATATTTGTGAAAAATGTTACAAACTTTTTCTTAATCTTATGGTTCTTAATTTATTATAGGAAATCTGAAATTGAGTACTATGCTATGTTGGCGAAGACTGGAGTGCATCACTACTCAGGAAATAATATTGAATTGGGTACAGCTTGTGGTAAATATTTCCGTGTATGTACTCTAGCAATTACAGACCCTGGAGATTCAGATATCATTAGATCGTCAGCTCCAGATGCTGCTGCTACAATTTAATAAAAAAATCTATTAACATCTTTCTTCTTTTTTTGTTATATGTCTAAAGTCGTAAAAGGCTGAAAGAATAATAAAAACGGTAACATTTGCAAGAAAGAAAGATAACAGATAAAAAAACATCAAAAATATACTTTGGTTTATTAAATTATATCATCATCATTCATTTCATATAATAATATGTGCACATATCATTTAATTTATAAATAGAATTTTGTTTAGGATTTTAAATGTTAGGCTAAATATATATAAATAAATGTGACAAAAACTAATGTGAAGATCATTCCACCAAATAATATATATTTATCCTGAGAAGCTCTTCTTTCAACCATTTGAATGACTGTGTTTGATAGTCCAAGTGTATTTAGAAAATTTAACATTCTTTTCCTTGTATTTTTTAAAATATTTCTTTGATCACGTAGATTAGTAAGAGTTTCATAACCTTGACTAAGAATATCATCAATACCACGATGTGCATTCTATAAAATGAAAAAGAAAAAGGCTTGGATTTAGTAATGAAACATTGTAAACTTTCTATTATTTGTCAAATTAACTTACATGTAATGAAGTATTATACTGAAGAGAATGATCAATACTAATGCTAGTATCTTCATTACTATTTGTAGTAAATCTTCTATTTAATAATTCTTCTCGATCTGACTTTTCCTTTTCTCTGTAGTATCTCTTCTTTTGGAAATTCCTTAAAGAGGCCTAAAAGAAAAAAAAGTGTCAAATAACATAAATCATACTAATAATAACTTTTTATAGTTTTACTTTATTACCTGCAAATGTTGTGAATCATATCTCATTTGGTTCAATTTCAGCCTGGAAGCCTGTCGTCGAGATGGTGGTTCTTTCATTACATACATTTCCAGTTTATCATAAATTCTGTAAACATAATTATTAGCAGGTGTTAAATTATTATTAGTTTTAGACAAGTTATACAAACTTACTTGTTGAGGCCATTAATTTTTGTTTGTATGCTGTCTTCAATAGCAATTTCATCCGGATGTCCAATATGTTTCTCCAGTTGCATAAATAAGGAACTTACTTCTTCTAAAGTACCATGTACTTCAGCAAATAATGCTTCCATTATGTCTTACTTTCAAAATAATTAATGTTAAGAATGAAGAAGAGAGAATAAGATTTGTAATAATTTTGACATTTTCAAAGAAATTGTGTAAAGTGACACGTCAAACTAACTAAATGACTTTCACCAACATTCAAAATACACGCGTACAATTCATTGGCTTTCTAACATCTTCACGTGTGAAACATATGAAAATAAGTTGAAGTTGAATGAAAGTTGAAAGTGTTGTGTTGTTGTTGACGAATGGTCAACAAAAGATATAAATAAAAGCAAAAGAACCGTTATTTATTGTTATTGAGAAAAGAAAATTGATTTGATCTTTGATGGTACATTAAGTGTCAATATTGTGTCATTGAAAACATTCTTGAGTCTTGAGATGATTGTTGTAAACTACTAAAGAAGCAGAGAGATTTCACTTTTCAATCATGTCACACGGAAACAACAGATACAATAACAATCGTGGTGGTGGTCTTGGCCCACCTCCAAGATGGTTAAAATGTCCAAGAAAATCTGATACATTTATTTCTGACAAGTTTGTTGTTTTCAAGACACCATTAAGTAGTCAATATGATGATCTTGTACCGCCAGAAAATAGATTTTTGCCAAATATGCTATTAAAGAATATTAAAATGAAACAGGTACACTACTAACTACTAGTAATAAGTAGAGTCTTTATTGATAATCTTTATCTAAATCCTCTAATGACGTTCTTTTTTATATAGAAACGTTTGGGCTTATGGATTGATCTGACAAATACTGATAGATTTTATTCTCGTGAAGATATAGAGAAAGAAGGTACAAAATATGTTAAATTACAATGTCGTGGACATGGAGAAGCTCCTAATGAAGAACAGACAAAAACATTTATTAGAATTTGTGAATCATTTCTTTCAAAAGACACTACTAGCCCTGATGATATCATTGGTGTTCATTGTACTCATGGGTTTAATAGAAGTGGTTATTTAATTTGTGCTTTCATGGTTGAAGCTTGGGACTGTAGTATACAAGCTGCTTTGAGAATGTTTGCTGATGCTAGACCTCCTGGTATTTATAAACAAAGTTATATAGATCAATTATGTCGACTTTATGGATCTCCTGAAGATAATATACCAATTGCTCCACAACTACCTGAATGGTGTTTTGAAGATGATAGTGATGTATTAGATGATGATGGAAATGATATCGATAGTAATAATGATCAACAGTCAACTTCAAGTGGTACTTCAAGAAAAAGGGAAAATAATGGAAATAATAATGCAAATGGTAGCAAAAGATTTAAGAAAGAATTTTACAAAAAAGATCCAGTTTTTGTGGAAGGTGTTCAAGGAGTAGAAGCTGTAACTGATCGTGCTCTATTATCAGAAATACAACAAAAAGTTCAAGATATGTGTGGTTGGCAATCAACAGGATTTCCAGGAAGTCAACCAGTGTCAATGGACATTGCTAATATTAAATTATTAGAACAAAAACCATACATGGTTTCATGGAAAGCAGATGGAACAAGATATATAATGTTAATAGAAGCTCCTGATCGTATATTTTTTATTGATAGAGACAATTGTGTATTTCGAGTAAAAGGAATGGCTTTTCCATATAAAAAGAATTTATATGATCAGCTCTATGATACTTTGGTTGATGGAGTAAGTTGTATATTCTATTATGATTTGATTATTGAAATAATTAGATCACTAAAATTCATACCATATTTATTACTATTATAGGAAATGGTACTGGATAAAGTAGGTGATAAAACAGTACCTAGATATTTAATATATGACATAATAAAATTTCGTGGAGAAGATGTTGGTAAAACTGATTTTCGTATAAGACTGAACTGTATAAAGGTAAGTTGTAAAATATAATAATACACTTTAAAATTTCTAATAATAATGACTCTTTTTTTGTAAATGTGTAGGATGAAATAATTGGTCCTAGAGCAAAAGCAATGGAGAATGCATGGATTGATCGTAATGCTGAACCATTTGGTGTAAGAGCAAAACAATTTTGGTTCTTGGAAGCAACAAAAGATTTACTTCAAGGAAAATTTGCAAAAGAATTGGTTCATGAACCTGATGGTTTAATTTTTCAACCAACTAAAGATGTGAGTATACTAGTTATTTATTTATTAAGATGAGAAATAGAATCATAAAATTTTGCTTTTTCTTTATAAAATAGCCATATAAAACTGGACGATGTGATGATGTTTTGAAATGGAAACCACCACACTTAAATACTATTGACTATAGACTAAAAATTGTCACTCAACAGGGTGAAGGGTAAGTATTCATGATTTGTAATAAAAATTGTACTTTATAATTAATTATATGATCATATTTCTATGTAATATGTAGATTACTGCCAACTAAAGTTGGTGAGCTTTATGTTGGAGGACAAAATGTTCCTTTCACCAAAATGAAAGTTAATAAATCTCTTTGGCAGTATGATGGGAAAATAGTAGAATGCAAATATGAACATCCAAATTGGGTATTTTTAAGAGAGCGTACGGATAAATCGTTCCCAAATGCATTTTCTACTGCTCAAGCTGTCTGTCGTAGTATATTAAATCCAGTTACACAAGAATATCTTTTAGAATTTATTGAAACTCGTAGATTTAGAAAGACGTCTTCTTAGCTTCGTTTTTGTAATAATCATAATTATTGTATACTTCTTATAACTATTATATAAAATACTCTCTATGTATAATACTTCACCACGTATATATTCTTGTGCACTGTTCATGTGGCTGTGTTGTGTATTATGTTACTTTGTTTTACCTAATTAAGAATATGAAAATGAACAGAGAACATGATAAAAAAAAGTTAGCAATATATATAAATATCGAGTAAATAATATGTTGTTATTAATTACTCTCTTAATAAACTTTTAGAAGATATATACTTTATAATTATCATGTCGTGCTTGTATACCATAACACTTTCTTTTATGTGCATTTCAAGTTCACATTTTAGGTTGTTAGATTTGACGGTAGCAATTAAGTTTTGTTGTGGTGATTTCCTATATGCTAAATAGAAAGAGGAAATGTTGAGTCATCATACAGATTCATGATAACATATAGTACTAAAGATGAAAATTGGCCTTTTGTTAGTCTCTCTTTGTGTATCATATCATAGTGCAGTTTAACTTTTGAATTTTACTCTATATTTTAAAGAAGACAGGGATATAGAGAGAAAACCTCTTTGTAACTTTATGGCTTAGATATTTTCTAGAAACTATACATATAAGCTGATTAGTAAGAGAGAAGAGTCTCATCTCATCAGTAATTTCTATAGGAAATCAACCGGATAATTTTCACCTAAAGTGCCTTAGGATCTTTACTTCACTACTACAGAATTGCTCTCTCTTTTAACATTGTCAGTGTATATCAACAACTATGTATATACCAAAAATATCCAATTATTATTACGTGATTCAGTAGACTATAGAGTTGTAGTAGCCTATATAATAAAGAGAGAACCGGAGGCAGAAAGCATACGCTATATATTATAACATGTATAGAGCTGTATTTGATGATGATGATGCTTTTCGTTAGTTTTTGACTATAGTAATATTTTACAGCATATCATGTATCTTATATTATATATACTCTAAAAAGAGACTGAAACAAGAAAGATAACATGGAAAAAGTGGAGTGTAGTACTAGTAATAGTATAAAATGTAATGTACGCCTTGGCTTGGATGGTGCTTCATAATAATCGATTTAGGTAGTCTGTAGTAGTAGACTTTCTATATACGACTTTCATTCTCTTCTTCTCTCTTTCAGTTTTCCTGCCTGGGTAAAAGTCCTTTGCAAAGAGAAGCATAAAGCTAAATGTTCACATAGGGTAAAAGTACACCGACCCTGGTTTACATAGAGCTATGATGATGCTATGATGCTACTCTCTCTCTCTCTTCTCTTTTAGGCGGTGTGAGTCATGAAACACTACTAACCATCATAGTAGTACTAGAAGAGAAAGAACCAAAAAGCAAGACACAACTTTCTCCATTCAATAGCCACCTGCTATGATGGTTCTAAGTTCCACCCACCACAAGAGATGCAACATGCGGATATCTTTTCCAAAAAGGAAAGAAAAGGAATAAAAGGAAAGCATTCTTTTACATTTGACTCTATGTCTCCTCATCTCTTTTTGACTCACAGTTTGTACTACTCTGTGTGTAGGATATGAGTTATAGCTGGTTATAATATATTGGCTTGTCTGTTTTTATTATATAAGAGGTGAAAGGAACGACTTTCTCTGAAAACAAGTCTTTTTTGCTCCTTTCTTTGCCTTTTCTTATTACATTAGATTTCTTATTTGTTATTTGTAGAAGTAAACGTGAGCAAATGAGAAGATGACTCTTATATATAATGCTTTAGTACTTTCAGTACTAGAGAAGAGAGTTACAATTTGTGTCAACTTCCTTCACCTTTTGTGTCACGCAAGGCGTAGCTCATCTTTTCCTTCTTACGGAGGTTTCTACAGGTGTCAAATTCAGTTCTAATATTAGTTTTGTTATGAAGACACAATTGACAAAATAAAAATAAGTTCTTATATATCATGTTGGGTTCATTTATTGAAATTGGTTTTCATAAACTTGTTGAGTTTTATGACATGGATATATGAAATTCTTTCATTTTGGTTCAATAAGTTTTATATGACCTAAATTCGACTTAATATTCTAGAGTAATGTTCAACGGGTCTAGGACAAATCAGACCCTGGACAATTCAGACCCTCAATAATTGTAGCTATAGAAAACAGGCCGATTTATGTATTTAAAAATTTATTTTTTGATATGTATAGAAATATTAGATATAGAAATTATTTAATTAAACTATACAAGACAAATTTTATTTATAAAACAAATATTAAACTTCGTAGTTCAGATTTAATGCTATATATTCTAAATACTTCAGAATTCTGGATTTGTCATATTTTGACACCAGACTTTTCATTCTCTTATCAGAATCTAATTGTAATTGAAAAATTGTCTAACATAATATACAATAAACTAATTCTAAAGACTATATACCTATATTCATGAACTCGTATTCCTAACCTAACCTAAAACCAATCTAGTCAGNGTCTAACATAATATACAATAAACTAATTCTAAAGACTATATACCTATATTCATGAACTCGTATTCCTAACCTAACCTAAAACCAATCTAGTCAGTATTTTTACCATATAGCCTTGCTGATCACCGCTTGCTCGTATTCCTAACCTAAAACTAAAACCAATCTAGTAAGTATTTTACCATATAGCCTTGCTGATCACCGCTTGCTTGTATTCCTAACCTAACCTAATATAGTAAGTATTTTTACCATATAGCCTTGCTTGTATTCCTAGCCTAACCTAATATAGTAAGTATTTTTACCATATAGCCTTGCTGATCACCGCTTGCTCGTATTCCTCACCTAACCTAATATAGTAAGTATTTTTACCATATAGCCTTGCTGATTACCGCTTGCTCGTATTCCTAACCTAAAACCAATCTAGTAAGTATTTTACCATATAGTCTTGCTGATCACCGCTTGCTTGTATTCCTAACCTAACCTAATCTAGTCGTATTTTACCATATAGCCTTGCTGTTCATCGTTTGCTCTTATTCCTAACTTGAAACTAATCTAGGCAGTATTTTTTACTATATGGCCTTGCTGTTCACTGCCTTACAACTTGCTCAACTTTCGGTGTAAAAAATACTTATATAATATTTGTATATTTACCAGAAGAAAGCTTAATTTTTTGGGTATAAAATAATTAGATTTTAAAATAATAAGTAAACTAATTCCCTGAGTATGAAATTCTATCAATTTTTAGTCCTTTCATATCATATGCAAATGCGGTAACCTTTATACCCTATGGTAACAAATAGAGGGTCTGAAATGTCCGGGGTCTGAATTGTCCGGCAACGATATAGATTTACATCACAACGAGACTTGCATACTACAGAATAGACATTACATAAGTAAAAGAGACCCTCAATGATTTTTTGTGAGACTTGGAAATGAGCCACAGGGTAATTGTTAGTGTGTTGTGTGTACGTGTATTTATTACTATTGTTGTAGTAGTAGTGCCTCAATTGAGAAAGGCTAATTAGTGATTACACGTCTCGTTAAACTTCTCTTGACAATGATATGTTTTTAAAATAGATAAAAGTCATATTAAACCTTAGGCCGCCTTGAAGCAAATAGTGCGTGTCACAAAAAAATCACAAGTATAAAGTTATTAATAATGCACTTTTTATCTATAATAATATGCAATATCATAACACTGCATATTACAACTAAATTTAGAATTAGCCAATGTTTTGTTTACGACTATGTAAAAATATATTCTTGCTTGCAACTTGAACAACTTGCTATTGAGTAAGACATTGTAAAAATTAGGAAAAAAAGATACTATTTAATTACTTCATTTATTTTGCTACAGTAGTACAAATAGTGCATACATATATTAAACAGGAAGTCTCTTTACTATAAAGATTTTACATTGCGTAAGGCAAAGGTAACAACAACTCTATTATAGTTGCCAACAATTAGTAGTCTTATCAATTGTATGATATAATTTGTAACAGATTAGGTACATATAGTCGTCAAGTCATCTCTCTTGGTGTTCTATGGACTTTTTATTCACTTGCCGCAGTGTCTAACTCTAGAGAACTTAAATGTAACATGCTCCACAAAAAAAAGAGAAGTTTGACGTAATACTCTCTGGTTGTAGTATTCTCCATGAGAGAGGAAAATGGGTCACTTTGAATGAGATGAGAGCGTGTGCATCTTGGAAAATAGGTCAACCAACCAACATTATATAGAGAAGGAAAAGATACATTTCTCAACGGTCTCTCTCTCTAGTTCATTGCCTACTACTCTACTACCCGGTAATAAAAAGGTCCATGTACCTAACTACAAACAACATTGCTTATGCTCTTGAATTCTGAAACCACAAAAAAGTTTCATTCTATATATATATATGAACTATACATAATACGTGCGTCAAAATGGACTTGACTGACTTTCCTCTACTCACTATCTTTCTGACATTCTGATGTCTAATATAATAAAAGGTTTCTCTTGAAGAATAAGAAGAAAAAGAAGAGAAAAAAAACTATGTAATACTTTTAGAGTTTGAGTAGTTTTCTCAAGCAATGTTACTTCCACTCACTACTACTTTTCTTCTCCTCTATTTATTTTCTCGGTTTAGTTTCAAAAGACGAATGAGAATTTTCATCATCTCTAACTGGTGAGTATAATCCTTATAGATATCTAGTTCCTTTTTCCAGAGATAATATGATATTATGTACATGTCTACACACGCACTATAGTCAGTCAGATGATGACGTGAGTAGGCCATCACCTAAATACTTGGATATATATATATGTATCATGGAAATTAGTTATATATATATGGAGTTTGTCCGAGTTCAAGTGTAAGGATGCACACATATACACACAGTTGTTCCAATTCTCAACTGTAGTAAAATGTTCGAAGGCCAAAACATATTTAAACTTCTGATACATTTCAAGTATAATATGCTAAATGACCTTATTGCCATAATGCCTTGGATTATCTATATAAGATTCAAGATCATATATTTTTACATCTCTTATTACCCCAATACGTAACTTTTACAATATGATATTGTCAGATACTATTGGGAATTCAATGCGGAACAAATTAGATCAAAGTGTATAAAACTTTGTTCCACAAGACAGAAAGAAAAAATGTCAACAACAAACATAAAGAGAGAATGTAGTGTTGATGTTTCGATCTGCGTGAATTAGATTCAATGAGCTATTGCTTGGTGTTTTGTTTGATCAAAGTAATTGTGTCAGTAGTGTCAGTGTCATATAACAAACAGCAAAAGCAGTAGTACCTAATAAAAACATATATATGGTTTCTAGTTGAAAAGAAACTATATAGCACAAGTCTGCTCTGTTCCAGAGAGTAACACAAGTCTAAAGCGTAAAAAAGTGGGTAGATTACCTTGAAGATGAAAACTGTAAGCGCGTGCAGCTCTCATACATATATAGTTAACAAAACCAAATAACAAGAGTCTTCTCCTACAAAATTACAGTATTATAGTTCCTTTCTACAACTTCCTAACAGACAATTTTAGAGTAACAAAGTGCAATATGAGATGATGACATCTAAAAGCTATAATTTGAATACCAAATCTAATTTTTGACTTCATATAAAAGGCAATTTGTTGAAATTGCATCTGCGTCAGCAAGTAGAAACCAATAATATTGGTTAGTGCCTCTATATTATTACCCAGTTTGAGGCAAAACTAATGTTTTTTCTGACAAAATCAGCAACATGTATATAAAAGTGCACTCACTCATCCATACTTTATGGAGACATATATGCAGAATAGTAAATGTAGGTGAAAATCTCAATTGCAAGAAGCATCACAAGGTTAAAATGTTATAACCTGTTGTCGTTGTTGCTAGCTGCATATACATACTACTTCAAATTGAGAATTGATATTATAGTTACAAATTCCAGTTATAGCAATTTAGCAAAAGCTATACTTTACTTAGACCTTTTCAACTCTCGGGTTTTTTGATAACTTTGAGGCCTTCACTTGACGACGACCCGATTACAAAATAATATATATGTCAGGTGAAGTTAAATACTGTATACTTTGAAAGTTTGGAAAACTTTGATAAAATTAAGTGTGCAAGTGTGCATGCAACAGACATCAAAAGGAGAGTTTCTCTATTATACTTTATTCCTAATATGCCTCGATTGTATGTTAAAACTTCAAAAGTGGATGATTCACGTCATATATATCGTCTATTTAGATACCTACTTAGTCATTAAAATTTTAAAAAAATACGGCACGTGGAAAGGTGAATGGAATGTCATCTTGGAGGACGAGGATTTTGAAGGGTTTCTCTCTTCTCGGTTGAATTTCAACCTATGGTTTTCACCATAAGCCCCATATATTAGAAAAGTGAGAGGCAGGTGAATGGTTTTGACAAGAGAGACAAGCTTTATATAGGTATTCTGATTGCTGTTTCCAATTCTTGAGAAACTATACCAAGTTATATAGCAAACATTGTTATTATACAACTTCAACTTTTACCTTGTTACAAAACCTAAAACGCCCGATAGAGTTATCAATGCTATCTCTATGATGATATAAGTGAGGCGCACATAAGTGGAGAGTTTTCTTTTTCTAGAGTTTTCAAGTTTAAACGTGTTGAATTACAGATTAGTATAGTTCTTTAGAACTTTTTTATCTGATCCATGATGTAATCGCAAAATACAAAGTAAAGAAGAAAAAAAAACCTATGTAGTATATTAGCCTATCTTTAGAGCCTCAAAGTTAAAGTTTTCACTTTACTATCTACCTCTGCTTGTTGCTTGTCTTTTACAACTGTTTCAATTTTCTAGTTCACTCAATAAATATGAGCACACGTGGAGGCCTTGGACTTTCCTATTATGCCCTGCTTTTCGGTTTCTACCAACACTACTGATTCATACTTTGACATATTATTATTATTATATTCATATGTACATGAGCTCGCAACATGATTTGCGTCTGTTGTACATACAAATGCCTAACCTTTTTCTTTACAGTTCCAACAACCTGTCGCCTCTTTATATCTTTACAGATTTAACAAAAATATCGCATCAAATCCAACATAAACAGACATTATATCATTATCAAACTACTCTTTGGCACTCAACAGACTTCAACTAATGTATTACAATAGGAAGAAATCTGCTATACCAGAAAACTATAGTGCTAAATGTACAACAAGTCTCATTGTGCCCCAAAAGCGATGCTGCGGTACTTTCACTTTCCTTTTGTGACTTGTTCTTCTTCATTTCATCTTTTATCAACAGCCGCAATACACAACTCTATGTATCACAATATATACAAGCAATTCAAGATTCATATCATTTACATAATCATACAAAATTCTACAACTTTTTTCATCACCTCATGCTGAGAGCTATGATAGTACAAGTGCATAAGCTATTAAAACTAAAACTAGTTCTTGCATTTTAAACTGCATTGCATACCGTTCCAGACTGTTGAAATTTTGAAATGCCACATATTTTTTAGAATTCCTTGACTGACTTTTTTCAATTCAATATTAGCATGTATACATATTTACTAAATGCTATAGAGTCAAGTCAATAGTGAACTGGCTACTTGTACAAAGTCATTCAATCAAGTGAAAGGCAAATTGAGACTTGACTCTAGTGTATAGTAAAAAGAATACGCGTGGCGCACTAGATTTTATGTTGTACGCACTTAATACTACTAAACTTCTAGTAGTTCTCTCTAAGCAATACACTGACGATGTATTGAACACTCTGAGTGTTAAATGGTGTGGTGTAGCAATGTTTTTACACATTGGTACGCATATGGGAAAAGTAGGTCTTCCGCCTTTACTTTACTAGTAGTAGATGAGAAAAGTGTAATATATGTTGATAGTCATCTTTTTATATGCTAAAACTAGACTTTAGCAAAGCCATCCAGCTACCTACGACACAATGAAGTGACACGAGGCAACCATTGAGCAAATGGGGCCACTCAAATATATATATACTATATGGAATCTGACTTCATCTCATATACCGAATACAAGACGTAACAGAGATAGAGAGAGCTATAAACAGAGTAGTAGAGATAACAATAAATAACAACATAGTGATGATGATGAAATAAAGTATACTAAAGTAGAATATCCGCTGAGCAAAAACTTTAATTCCCTCTTGGTCTCTATTTAGTTTTCGAAAAGTTTTAAAAGCTTAAGTAGGATAAAATAGGGAACGGTCAGAGAAAATGTCAATAGAGTTCACACGTGTCAATAAGACAGAGTTTCTCTGTATTACTTCTGTCTTGGGTATTTGCACTTTATTGATTTGAATAATGATGACACTCAAAGTTTTTTTCAACATGGGTAATATATATATTGTATCAGTAGCCGGCTATATAGGTAGCAACGACCTTGAACGTGAAATACATTGTGAATTTTGCTGAAGAATAGGATTCATGAATAACTGATCGATAACTATGGCTTGTGTCGACATTAAAATTGGACCAAGGGCACAAACTTTCTTTTAATAGTTCCAATATCATGTGCCGATTGCTCAATTGAAACACAGTATAAAGGGACAATGTGAACTACCATTGATTTGTAATTTAAATTAAAGTTTAATTAAATTCTCATATACTGTTATCTATCTCTATCCTTGTACATTTTTTACCAAACTTTCCAGTAGTATAACTATATATTGACACTTTGGCAATCAGTAGCGGTAGTCAAATGACGATTCATTGCGTAACATACAAAATGGTTGTATGTGATTAGATCGAAAAAGAGATGATCGAAACTGATTTGATCGATTCAATGTGATCGAAAACTGATATGATCGATAGCATGATATGATCGACAAACTGATACGATCGACACTGATTTGATC